>VZTT01063044.1:42249-57490 GCA_013400855.1 Buphagus erythrorhynchus | reverse complement strand
TTTTTTGTGTCATTTATATTTCAGAATACATTATGTTATTTATAATGTAATTCTGGTTTTGGTTACTCCTGACTTCCTGAAGCACGTAAATATTCTGTTCTTGGTAAGAATTTATTTTAAAAGTGTTTTTACAACGTGGGTAACCTTTTCAGGAGTTTGAAATTACAGAGTATTGTCTATTTTTAAGAATGCTCTAATCTCATTTTCACAGTAAAAAAGAATTGGTGCAAACAGAGACATTGCCAGTAACAAGCAAGACTTTTTTAAAGCCAGGATACAACATAAAGCCAATTGTAAAGGGCACCATTCCCTCCTGTTTGACTGCCCTTATTAATTTAGATCTCATAAATCCTTAAAGTCTGTCTTCTTGCCTCCCTTACAAGATCAAACTCCCCACATATCCTTACATGTGATCCTTGTATTTAGTTTGTTTCCAGTTTAAAGTGGTAATATTAAACTACAGCAAAACAGAAGATAAAGAGGTAAAGACCTAGTTGTATATTCATGAAAGGTCATATGTGTATGAAAAAACAATCAATAGATCAACCACATTTATTTGTGTACTCCTTTCCTGAGGAGTATTCCATGAAGTCTGGATTGATGTCCTGGGGTGAGTTTATGATGTTGAATTGTATCCCCATTTGTCTGTTTAGCCCAGAAATAAGNAGAGAAGTTCCCTGGACTGTGGTTTTCCCTTTTCCTTGGAATTGTTTGAACCTGCTCTGGACTGAAAACCCAGAGGAGCAGCAGGAGCTGGCACCTGTGGCCCCCAGGCCTGGCCTGGGCTGTGACATTTCCCAGCACCAGAGGCAGCGATACCAGACTGAGTGAGCTGAGCTGCAACCCATGGAAGAGACGTTCTGAATTTATCTCTTCAGAGCAGCGAGAGGTTTTCTTGTACAGTATTGTTCATTTTGTGCTGGGGAGTGCTTTGCCTGTTAAATAAACAGTTTTTTTCCACTTCTCTCCAAGGAAATATTTTTCCAAACCAGCTGGGGGGGGGGACTGCTTGAATCTGTTTCCTAGAGGGACCCCATTCCGAGGTTTCCTCCCAAATTTGCCCTAAACCAGGACAATTGAGCACGTATTTCCCAAGAAGCCCTATATTACTCAGAATATTATTGGCCCTTCAGTTATTAACAATTCATTTCATTTGTTGTTATCACAAAGATGTAGCGGGGCAAGACGGAATAACCAGTTAACTTTTATGAGATAAGCAGCACAAATAAACTGCTGGTGTAAAACAAGATGGTTGGAATTTTGTTTCTTACTTACTAATATAACTTCAGCCAGCTTTTTCTTTTTGCTCTTTCTTCCTTTTCTAATTAAATTATTCCTTGTTTACAGGGGGTTGTGCCTTTCCAGAGCACTTCCAGCTGTCCTTTAAGCTGTGAAATATGAAGATAAAGGCCACCTGAAAGTGCAAAGCCTCCCACTTTGCTTTTACAAATTTGGAGTACTACCTGTGCTGGGTTTGCCTCTGTAGACTAATTCCATTTCTCCACTGCTGAGCTTTCACTCACTCTCCTCATATTTCTTCTCTGAGGGTTTTTATAAATGTAAAAGAAATTTCATTATAGCAAAAATTGATTCTAAGTTCTAGAAAGCTATAAACTCTTGGGGGAGAGAAGATGAAGAAAAATAAAGAAATATGGAGCAATAAAGCTATATGATGTTTGCAAACAAAGCAGAAAAAAGTTTTAAGCAATACATGTTACTAATGGAAGTTAATGACCCAGAAGCAACTGTGATCTTCCTCTCAAATTGCTTCTCTTTCTGGTCCCTCTTTTGTCATCTAAATATCTCCTTGATGGTGTTCTGCTGTTTCTTTTCCTCTCATATCAGTCATGTTGCAGCCCTTTGACACCTGTGTATTAGTTTGCATGGTGAATGGATCTTGTTCAGCTTGAACCACAATAGGATTTAACAAAATGAAAAAAAATTAATTTTGATTAAAGGAAATGTTTTGAAGGGGACTTGGCAGGGGTAAATAAAACACTTTTAATTTTTATTCTTGAACTGTGGCTAATTTACATTACAAGTCATCCTCTTTTTTGTAGCAAAAAGCTGAAAAACTCATTTCAGAGAAACACCATTTTTGCTGAATCACCTCAAGTGGCCTCTGGCTTTCCTGTTTGCCTTGAAATCTAATCAGGGCAATGGCTGTCCAGAGCTTCTGGTTCTATGGCAGTCTAGCAGGGATCTAAAAATAACCCATCTGGAACCTGAACTGTTTTTCTTAGAACTGCTACAAACCTGAGATCATCTGAAGGATCTTTAGAGCTGTTTTATTTGAAATGTTCAAGGCATCTGTAGTCATACTTGCTTCTCTTGTATATCTCATCTCCTCAAGACTTGAATCGAGCTGGAAGTCAGCAGCAACTAATGTTTTATTTAAAATACAAGTTTGATCCCTTTCTTGACAACTTTCTGTTTAATTTTCTACTTATGCTGTGAGCTTTTTATGCCAGAGTCCTCATTTTATTTCAATGCAGGACTTTGTGGGTGCTACCAGAAATCCTTGTTAAATACAGCCATTTTATGACTAGCCTTTCTTAATTTTACAAACTGCTTTTCATAATAGGTGTACTTCTGTAATGCTGTGATGGTAATTTGTGGCTCAACCTCACATGAGTACATGCAGAGCAATTTATATCAGAGTTCATTTCTTAGTAATTAGGTTACCCTCATGGTGAGTGGACTAGCAGTCACACAGGTGAAAAAAAAACATTGCTACTAGTGTTCATTTACAGACAGAGATTGACATGTGGCTCCATAGTATATTGGCATAGATTTATAATTTCGTTTACTATAAATTTCTCTACATATCTTTTCATAGGTGTCTGAACACAGTACCCTTTTGCAGTACGTTCATTACTCAGAGTGGCACATTATTGTGGGGCACAAAAAGAAAAACTGGTTTTGTAAACATTTAATGGGTGAACTTTGATCTCCTATGGACCATCTAGAGAATGAGTGTTTTTGTTTTACTCTGATGTGGATTTCATTTTTTTTATCTTGGTAAAACTAAAAATTTACCACCTAAATTATACCTATTTGTGCTACAGTATATGTGGCAACTAAAAAATTACTTTCATTGTAGTCATTCCAAGTCACTAAGGAGATTTATTTACAGTCTGCCATCTACCACTAACATGATGCCAAAATTTAGGTGATCTTCGAAACACCAATATTATATTTTGGGGCAGGAGTGTGTTTTAATAGCATAACTTGCACGCATTAACATGAGTATACGAGAATCTAGATTACTCTTTCAATATCTTGACACCTTCTATTTTCTTATTTTTTCCATCAGTTTAAATGCACTACGTTTTTCTGCCCACAGAAGAGCTAGAGGAAAACAATTTATCAGCATCTGTAAACCTGTAGGTTCTTCATTGAAAAAGATGCATTCTTTCATTAATTCATTCCTCTATCCCTCATAAAATAGCTTAGCATGCTTAGGAAAGCTAGATCAGATCTCATGACCCTCTTCAGAGATACATTTATTTTAGTTTGAACTTGGGTGTTTTTCCTATTTTAATTTCAAGGGTTTATTTTGAATGCATTGGCGTGACGTTGCTTTTTGCAAGTCAAGGGTCTTCAGCTTGTGAACTTCTTCAGATGAAGAGGTTCATTCTGACCAGTGCTGTATTCTGGCTCAGTATTTTTCTTGCTTACAGAACCTCAACTTTAGATTCAGAAAAAATAATAAACAGGCATTTGGAGAAGGCTCAAAATTAATCTTTCCTGATATCTGTATAGCAATGAATTCCGTTATTTCTCCAGAAAATTACTGCTTTGAAATGTTTCTTCCTCTGTTCAAAACTGAGTGACTCTTTTGCTATCTCCCACTTTACGTGGTGTTGTACAAGCAAGGTCTGTAACCTATTTGTTTGTGTAACTAAGGCTTAGTAGCACACTCCTTGTCCTTACCAGGCCTTCAGTCTCTGTCCCTCCCAATTCTTTCTTTGAAAGGTTTATATAAGATCTGGTATGAGTTATTGCCAGAACTTCAACTCTTACCAACGTAGCTTGGAAGATCATAAAACGTGAAGTTTCTCACTATGTGAATGCCAATAAATCATTAGGTAAGAGAAATAGGCAGGAAGTTATAGATAAATAACTAGCAGAATGAAAAATCAGGAAAATTGAAAAAAAGTCCATAATATATATATGTTTTTCAAAATTAAAGACATACTGGTGTGTTTAAATGACCTTTTGTATTGTGTTTGCATGGGCAGCTTTTGGTAGATGTTTTTTGTAGAAGCTTGTCTCAAAATAACCTTATAAATCCAAAGCTGGAAAATATATGCAAACTATCCTTATGAATGTATGTATTATATTTCTGAAACTACAGCATTTAAAAGTAATATATCTATTATTCTAATATGGTAATTACAGATTTTAACTTCTAAAATGCATATATTAAAAGGAATATAGAAAATGTGCTTACCATTACAAGTTTTTTCTGAAGAATATAAAGAAATCTCTGGCATTCTGTATTCTCTTACATCTTAAAATGAAAGTGGTTCTTTAGATGAAATTATGTACCCTTCACTATTGCATCTGGTCTCTCTCTTCATTAGGGAATGCAAGGAAAGAAATTTAGCTCCCATTCCATGCCATACAGAAGTAACATCTATAGACAGATGCTTCCAGTCCATGTCTATTTTTCCTCTTTTCTTGATGTATTATACATAGCTTGTAATATTTAGTGAACTTTTGCACTAAGCAATTTTGCCTTTTGGGGGATAGGAGTTTATTTTCCTTATCTTCATACGTAAACACTCTGAGTGCATCCCTTTTTCCTCTCCATGGTAGGTGTTCAGTGAAACCAGCAATGCAGGATAAGATGGTACTGCCTTTAGGTCATGAGAAGAAGCAAATTTAGGTTCAGGCAGTTTTTCCTTGTTTTGGAAGGAAACAGCTTGAATCAACCATCAGCATGAAAAAAGGGACAAGTATACTGTTCAGATGGGGATGTGTATAGAGATACAGGAAATTCGGGGCAAAAAAAAGTTTATAAATGAAAGACAAAAGACCAGCTAAACATGTAGTTACTTATTTTGCTGAGATGGATTATGGTGATGATAAGTATATTCATGTCCTATGAGTACCCTAAGACACGCATTTGTGAAGGTAGACTTTTTCTGTGTGGGCAAAACCTTGATAAAACTTCCACAATTCTTCTATCTTGCTATTTTGAATAATTAAAAGGGACTGCAGTTGAACATGGACCTTTTCTTGGCCTTCTTCCACAGGCTGGCTTTTAACCATCATATCTGCCAGCTCCAGTTTTAAATTTAGCACAGCATGGTAGTATCATGAGTAATGGATACATTTAGAAAATAGAATTATTTTGCTCTAACTGCAGTTTACAGCTAGGCACAGTTTGCAGCAAAATGAAGACATTTGGACTTCAGATGATTTTCCACAGTGTCAGTAAAAGAAACCTCCTAGATTCAGTATAGGCAAGAATTTCACTCACTATTTTGCTATATAATTTATCATATGCAAAAAGAGTGTGCTGGTTTCACCTGGGGAAAGACAGACTTAAAGGTTTTTTTTCTATGAAAACTTTCTCTATGAGTTGATGGGACCAATTGAAGGCTGGTTTAGTTATTAACAGCCTGAGAAACCAATTGGAGAAAGTCAGTTCGCCCCGTGAAAACACATTTTGAAAGAGGTAACCTGGGAAAAAAGGCTTTTTTTAATTTTTAGTGGCTAAGCAGGTAACACCGGTCCGGCCCGGGCTCCCTCCCATGCGGGGGGGGGCTGGGGAGGCCGCTGGGCCCCGTTTGCAAACCAAGGGACCCGATGGCCGGGGGGAGGAAAGGCTCTTTGGTAAAACCTTAGCCCAGATTCCTCCCCCTGGGCCCGTGGCTCTGGCGGGCCCGGCTCCTGCTGCTGGCTCGGAGCAGCTTCGGAGGGGCCGAGCCCGCCCAGCCCCACACGGCCTGGGGGGAGGCAGCCGGGCCCTGTGTGGGGAGCAGGGGTGGCCATGGGCAGTGTGGGGCTGCANAGATGGAAGGAGAATGAGAAGATGCTATGAAAGTTGGCTGAAAATCCTTTTGTGAAGTTGTGGGGATGGACTGATATTGCACTGAAAATTCCTCTAAACCGTGGAGAAAAGACATGGGGGGTTGGAGTGTTCCATTTGATAGATTGTTGACCAAAAGCACCTGTGCTAAAGATCCTTCGCCCAGAGGAGAAAAGGGGATCTCTGTTTCTGAAAATGAAGCATGAACAGAGAGAAAGAGAGATGAAGAGAATTTTTTAGTTTGTAACAGTTCATTCTTAAAAGTAAATACCCCATGAGTTTAACATGGCCCATGAGCACAGCTTTAGGAAAGCTGTGAAGATGGGGGGAGCCTCACAATTTGTAAGTTCTTTTCCCGGGCAGATACGAATCGTGAAAAGTTAAGTCACAAAAGAACTGGTTTTTTTTCTCTCCTCGTAAAAAAGTCCCTATGGCCTAACACAAAGAAACTTCTCTCTCCAAAGTTAACTGAAAAAGACTATTTAAGTTAAGAACTAACTAAAGTAGTTGTTTGTATGTTTGTTTTGTTGTTATGAAAGTTGGAAAAGGAGAGAATAGTGTAAAAATCTTACTCTGAATTTGCTTTTCTTTCTCTTTCTTTGTGTAGTTAATAAAGTTTTTTATACCCTTTTAAGTTTTAGGCCTGCCTTGCTCTGTTCCTCCTGGTTCTCTCTCACAATAGAAAAAAATAAATATATTTAAATTAGCAAGTCAAAACTATAACAGAGAGAGTATTAACTTAAACAATTTTCTTGTTGATCTTTATATATGATGTCAGGAAATCAAACAATTCCAAAGCTTCTTCCTAATCATGACAAAAAGGCCCAGGAAAATGGATAGAACAGGACTAAGCAGAATAGAATTTTGAGGAAGACTTATACTCTACAGGTGATGCTTGCAGTGCTCAATATGCTTGAGATGGAAAGAAGTCATATCCAATGCATATAAATGTGATCATCATCAATGCAGAAGGAACTCAAACAGGTGTTAAGAGACATGAAAACCATGTTACTTTCTAACAAATATCTGCAAAGAAAATGACTCATGTACCAGATAATGGAAATAACAATTATAGTATAGTATACAACAAAAAGGGAATGAGTCATAAACCACTTGAATCAGAGAAGAGAAACATAACTGACAGTTTTGTGGTGAGGAGAAATGCAATGAGTGATAGTTCTGAAAAGCAAAAGAAAAAACAAACCCTTAGTTGTGAAAAGCAATTCTCTTGAAAAAGGAAAAAAGTCTGGCATTTGTTGTATAGCTCCAAGTTCTACTTTGGTCATTCCATGATAATATTGCATGTGGCATTTGCATTTTTTTTCTTACTGACCACAAAGAAAGGGTGATTCTTCTTTTATGCTGTTTAACTCACAATCACGAGCACTGAAATTCCATTGTAATGGCTAAATTAGTATCTCATACAATAGAAAAGATGCATTTGACTGGACTTGGCTGAGTTCAGTAGAGCTTGGAAAACTGAATCGCTGTGTGAGCCCCAAATCCTGTTCCTAGTTTCATCACTCCAAGACCAAAGCTGGTTACATAGTGAATGAGGTGGCAGAAGGCAAGCACAGATTTTGTGCCCTGTTTCATAATACTACATGGTGCTGACAGTCCCCAGGTGTGACACAACTCACCTTTTGACTTGACTCTCATGTTTCTGTACATCAAAACAAACATGAAGAGAAGTGAAGCCTGTTTGGCATTCATTTCTGTTACATCAGAGTCATTAAAATTTGGCAGAATTGCCAGAGAAGTAAATTCTTGTGGCAAACTTTTATTGATGTCTTCAAACATTTCTTCACATCTCTGACTATACAGCATTTGAAATTCATGGTTCTTAGGCATTTAAGTTAGTTTGGGTTTGAACTTTAATGATATAAAATATTTAAGGAACTCGCAACATAGTGGTTTTCTGGAGCACTCTCCCTATGCATTCAAATACCAGTGATGTAAAGCCATGTTTACACAGAGAGCTTGGATCAATGTAAGACAGTCCTCTAAACTTTTCCTTTTTCTTTTTTTTTTTNTTTTTTTTTTTTTTTTTTTTTTTGACTTGGTTTATTTTTTTTTTTCTTAGTAGCTAGTACAGGGCTGTGTTTGGGATTTAGTATGAAGATCATACTGAGAGCACACAGATGTTCTGGCTGTTATGGGTATTGCTTACACTAAGTCAAGGACTTTTCAGTGTCTCCTGCTCTGCTAGTGAGGAGCTGCACAAGAAGCTGGGAGGGAGCATAGCCAGGACAGGTGATCCAAACTGTTCAAAAGGATATTCCATCCCAGAGTATGCCACACCCAGTATATAAACTAGGGGAGTTACCTGGAACTGGGGCCTATCACAGTTCTGGCTTGGTATTGGTCAGTGGATGGTGAGCAGCTTGTTTTTCTTGGGTTCTGTTATTCTCTCCCCCTGTCCTTATTACTAAAATCATTATTATATTTCGTTTCAATAATTAAGTTGTTCTAATCTGAACCCAGGAGGTTTGTCTCCAAGTCCAACTGGACGTGGCATTCGATCCCTCTGTACTCTGGTTTCTATCTGTTCTGCTTCCATGACACAGAAAGAATCAGGACCAGACCCTGAAAAATAGCATCACATTGCTTAAAACAAGAAAACCTGGAATACTCTCCACTTACAGCAAAAAGAAAGGGAAGTGGGAAGTCTGCAATGTGGACCAAGGTGCAAATGAAGAAGCAGTAACTTGACTCTGGTAAACTTTGATGAGCTTCAAATTTAAAGACCAAAAACCTTCTTGTCTTTTTCCATTATTTTCAGAAAATTATTTTGTTGTTATTTTCTTATAGCGCATACCAGTTTAGAAAAAATGCTGCAGCTTTTTTCACTTATACTTTTTGCATTTATATTAGACTGCTGGTTTAAGTCTTTTGATAAAACAAATAATGCTTGGAGCTTGGCCAAGACTTAATTCCAGAAAAGACTAACTATATTAGCTAGTAGTATTGAAATAAAGGTGAGAAATGCAGTTCCAAAAGTCTTTTAGCTGATGACTAGACCTGAAAGAGTTTCTTTGGAACTCTTCAACCCTTTCAGAATATATTCTAATTCTATTATCCAAAATTCTATAAAACTCAGGACAACTTGTGTGTGCGTATGGAAAATGAAAGTAGTGTGAGTTTTGTTATGTGCAGCCTAGGAAATCAGACAAATTTCTACTAGCATAGTGTATAATTCTGGAATTTCTATTTTTCTTTCAGCAGCAATTTTTTTTATGTGAACAACTACAGCATCTGAAGATGATTTAACTTACTTTTTACCTGTTTCTTTATTATAAAATATTATCATCACACCAGGACTATCAGAAAGATAGGAAATATGTCAGAACTAAACTGGTAATTGATAGATTGTAATTTTCTCTCTGATGATATTTTGTGGCTTTCTGGTTGTTTCCCACTGTGCTTACAGTATTTTATGGAATTAAACCAGAGGAATTTAATGCAAATCAGTTTTTTATTGCAATAGGAATTAAAAACTCTATGAAACAGGAGAATATATAGCATATAATTTTTAATTTCACAAAGCATCATGGGCAATCCAGGTAAATATAGGAAAAACTTTTCCAGACAAAGCCAGTGCAAGAGAACATGATGCAATTTTCTTTGCTAGTTTTGGAAAAACAGAAGATAAACAAAGTTAAGCATGATGGGTTTGGGTTTTTTTATCCTCCCAAAAAAGTACAAAATTTTGTTTATTTAGTTTAGGAAAAAATAAAACATCTAAAGTGAAATCAAGGAGAAGAATATTCACCAAATATAAAAAAAAAGGTTGCTCTTTCCTAACTATAGCTCTCACATAAATTTTGAAATAATGTGTATTCACCTTTGGTATTTGTCATTAGATAGATTACACTGTGTAGGTTACATTACACTGCCTGCAAATGTCAGGATGTAAAATCTGTTGGAAATACAAGTGTTAGTCTTAAGACTCAAAAATTATCTTTGATATCAAGCTCAGTGTTAATTTTTCTCAGGACTTGATATCAAAATGTTGAAGTATTAGCTGAAAAAAAATACTAACCAAACAGAAGAAGTTAATGAACTTTGGTGTTACAGGAGAGGGAAGGTGGCATGGCAAACTCCTATTGCGAGCATGAGTTTCAATGTTCACACTCACTACAGGAAATAAAAAGAAACACTGTGAGTTCTTGGCCTCTGCAACCTACTTAAGGATTTTACTAGGGAAAAATCATCACTTTCTTTTAGTCAGTTGTATGGGAGAGTCCCGAATTACAAAAATATGTCTGATGGGGAAAATACCAGGGACTACAGATTTAGAAATTTTATCCCATGTAAACTTCCCCCTCATCAAGTGCATATCAGCAGAGCAGCTTAAGAGCACAAGAACATACTAATACTACAATGCATTGCTCTCTTCAAATATAAAATGGAAGTTGAAGCAGGAAAGAAAAGTCTCAAAACTCTCAGAGAAACCTAAAGACAAGGTAGAGTGGAAGGCCACTGATGCTTGGCTGACAATGAACTACTGCAAAACCCTAGACAGATTTTATGATTCTTTATAATGTTAGAATTTTGAACAGAAATTACAAGGAACAGTAAAGACAATGGAGTTAATGGAGGAAGCACAGCTGAATTAATAAGGAATGCGAGTACGAGTGAGAGGTAGTTTATAGGCACAGTAGGAAGTCTGAGACACATCTTGTTTTTCCTAATTGGATGAAAAATAGATCACTCGTGCATGCACCATGCTGGTTTTCAAAACACTTGTACTGAAGCCCAATTTACCTTTATGAACTAATCAGGAGAAAAGAGTTTGCAGGAAACTCCCTTCAAAATGCAGCTGAGAGAGAACCAGATCTCAGTACATGTAAAAAGCAAAGTGCCTATTGCAGGCAGTGGAACNGTGGGTGCCCCATGCCAGGAAGTGTCCAAGGCCAGACTGGATGGTGCTTTGAGCAACCAGGTCTAGGTGTCCCTGCCCATGGCAGGGAGTTGAAACAAGATGATCTTGGAGGTCCCTTTCATCCCAAAGTATTGTAATTCTTTAACCTTCTTGAATATAACTTTTCTAATTTTTTTTCCTGCAAATGTCAATATTCTGTCACCTAGCAAATGAGAAAGAATTCCTTATTTAGTTTTACAACAAAAAATCAAAACCTAGAATTTTGTTGATCTGGGAGTAGTGTAGGAAGGGTAAACCAGGGAAATAGAAAGAATTTTGGTTTAGTTTGGGGTCTTTTCACCTACATTTTATAATGAAATTTATTAATGAACATTCTACAGAACTCAAATTTGTTCCTATCTGCTTGCAAGACTAATTCAAACAGATGTGGTTACCACTGTTTCCCACTTAGCTCCTGAATCCTGTACCAACCTTCATGTTCCCCTGCTGCGTCTGCCCTGGATCACAAAGCATGAGGCTGGAATGGTCAGTGTGGAGGGCTGTTGGCAAGTGCTCAATTAAGATTACATGGAAATAAATCTTGCAAAGACTTTCACTTCTGTTGTTGGTACAAATTTTCATGAATGCCTCTGCAAATGGTCCCTTTTATATTGGGAGGTTTGGAATGAAAATCATGGTTCACATTAAAAAAAAAAAAAGGAAGTATTAGATTTCTAGTTTTCATTTTAATTCATGGAAGTTTTCTCTACCAATGTTGATGTCAAAAACACCAGGCTTATAGTGCATTCAACAATGAACATTTAAGGAGAGAGAAGTCACTGAGAATTTTTTTTTCCCAATACACTCAAGATTATTAACTGTGGCCAACTCTTTGTTTTGAAACTGATTTGACAGCTTCAAATCTATATAAAGTATGGAAAGAAAACATCCAAAAATTAGGTTTGTTTCTGTCTCATGAAAAATAGCAGAATTTGATCAGAAATATTCAATCAAAATGAATTCTCAACAGAAAATATGTTCTCCATGGAACTGTCTGTATTTCAATTTTATCAACCTTTTATTGCTTTATCTATTATTTTTCATGAAAAAATATTCTCCATGTAGAAAAAAAAATGATAAGTCTTGGTACAAGCCTAAGCAAAGCAATGTGAAGGATTTATTTTTTATTCATTTTGTAAAATCATGTAACCAACGTGATTGGAAAATGCACATTTAGACACAATTGGACAGTGTTATGCAAAAATTTATTCCATGTCACTCTTGCTGACATCGCTAACAGAAATGCTTGGCTGTACATACAAATTCTCTGCTTGGTTAGTCATGCCTGAACCTGAAAATCAGAGTTGAGGGATAAATATATGTGAATTCAACCTTTACAAATAACTGTACTTAGATTGATATCCAAAATTCAGTGAAATTCTTTTAAATCTTCTATTATCTTCCTCTGTAATAATCTGCAAGTACATTTTAGAAAGAAGATGAGGGGGGATTGTTTTGTTTTTTGTGAAATTCCAAATCCAGAAGTTACAAAATTTACTTTTAAAAGAAATTGTGCAGAATAGTATTTCCCTGAAACATTGAATTCAAACAATTCTTGGGTTTTGATGAACAAAAAACAATAAATATTTGTGTGCATAATATCTGACTACCTCTAAAGAATGCTGCTATTATAAATAGGAATATGTGCATGAGCTTGTGTATATATGTGCAAAGCAATTTGTGCACTTCTGAAATCAATATAAAAAAGGTTATACTCAGTATGCAAGTACCAGCAAAGCATGACTTATATTCAAGACCCCTTTCAAAATAATAAACCATTCTGTAGAGCAGGAGGGAAGGATCTTATTTGTCTGCTCTGAGTACTGTATTAATGAGAAACTGTAACTGCTTGCAGCCATCAGACTGGGCTGCTCCTTGATGCTGTCTAGCCCCACTAGACTCCATCAGCTATCAAGAAGTTGCAGTCTTTGTTAGAAAGGCCAGCTGTTGTCCATGTAACCCTGCTGTGGAAAGCTGAATTCTCTGTGAAATAAAACTCTTCGTTTACTTTTTGAGATTGACTTTTGGTGATATATTTCTGTGGTAAATAATTAGTTACACAGGAACATGAGCCACCTCTGCAGTCAGTGGGAGAAGGAGCTGCAGCATCTCCTGATGCATTTTCTGGCTTGGGCTATCTGTGGATCATGATGCTTTTAGTGATAGGCACCACAGAGAGAATTTGCCAGTGAGGTAGGAATGGCCAGTTGATTAAATTATTTATCCTAAGGACATCTGTAGTATAGCATCTATAACAAAATATATGGTGGCCTTAGGTCTTCTCATAGTTTTGCATCTTTCAAGAGCTATACAGACAATTATCTACCTTGACAGAGACACAAACTTCCTTATTCAGTCCTTTCTGGCCCTGTCGCTCCTGCCTGCACTGGGACTCTCATATGGAGAATAAAATTTTTAAGAGTTTGATTGCAAAACCTCATTTCTCCTTAGAGCTAATAAAAGATAATGCAATTCTGCAAAACTATTTCTCATGCCTTTTTGCTTTCTTTGGTCAGGTTCCCCACTGAATTCTGCTTCTCTTTCTGCTAATTTGAGCAGAAGAAATAACATGATACATAATCAAGGAACATCTTTCAATAGAAAACATATTTCATTGATTCATCCAAGAGGTAATAGGTATATACTTTCATGGATATTTCTGTTCAAACGAATGTTCTTTTTGCTCCAAAAGGATGATATAGCTGTCTTCTTTTGTTACATATCAGACCAGAATCTAATCTGTTTTGTTTGTAACTTTATGTTTAGATTGCCACAATGTTACAATACAATTTGTTGATTCTTCTTTAAGGATATCTAGAATGTCATTTATGTGTTAAATAAACTAATGCCGTCCAAACCCATTAAGCTTTTGTAGACATATCATTTTTGTCAAATTCTTCTTTCCACTGAAACAAAAGACTGTTGCCAAGTTGCTTGACAAAGGGAATTAAATCTGTCAAAGCCTAAACTAAGTCTTTTAATTGTTGGAACCTCTGTTCCCCTATATATACAACTAACAGTTTGGAAGTATTTCTATCGTTTCAAGTTAGATGTTTTCAAACATGAACAGCATGGCTATTTCTTCTGGTAGGGAATCAAGCTTCTTCAAAGTGATCAAATCAAAACACTCGTAAGCTTTTGAATTTCTGTTCTGGCACAGTTTAGGCAAATATGAACATTTAACATTCAAAACCACATTAGAATTCAATATGCCACTTGATGCTCGTGTGTCCACATTTCTATGACAGATATTTTCTCAAAGACAAGCTTTTCAGAGTTTTCTGACTTGCTTGGTTTCAGAGAAGTCTTAATACAGCGTGAGCAATTTCTTCCATCTTCCATTGCTTTTTTTATCTCCTGTGCAAAAAGATCAGAGATAAGACATATCAGACAGTATTGTGAAAGAAAAATTTATTTGTATTCAAATGTGCCTATAAAAGTAAAGCTATGGAATTCTACCAAGTAAATCAAGTAACAAACATAAATATTCTATTGACATCTCTTATACGTGTGTGGGATAAGGAAAAAAATACAATATTTCAGAGTAGAAGAAATTTGAGCGACAACAGGTTCTGTAAAATCTTACATATTTTTCTAAACATCTATTGCTTTTAATATTAATTTCATAACTGGGGATTGCAGGTGATCAGGAATGCTTTAGAAAGCATATTTGTCTAGTTGTATTGAAGTTAGGAAACCTGGCAGTTCTCCTAAATCCTTGGTATGACTCTGTCCTTTCATTTTACAGTGCAAACTATTCTTACAGTTGCCCAGACTTTATACACACACTTTTTTTTTTTTTTTTTTCTGAGACCCTTGTATGTTTTTGCAATATTTTCCCTCACAGCCTGCCAGCCCAGGCACAGATAAGAAGAGTCAGCTTGTCTGACTCTTCCTTAAGAGGACATCAACTCTTTCTCTTCTACTGGAAAGGAGTTTAGGTGTTTACTTTGCAAAAGTTATTCTCTACTCCCACTGGGGTAGAATCCAAAAGGTGAGTGAATCAACAGCAAAAAATGCCCAAATCAATACCAGCTATATCTCAAACTGTCTAATTTCTACCTGAAATTATTTTGATGTGTTTGTTGACGTCCTTCTGATTCTTATGTGCATATTTTAAAAGCCTGGAAAACCTAGAAAAATATTTTAGCACTTTGCTTGCCAAAGTAGTGATGAGTCATAGTGGTGAGTATTGATAAAACAGTGAAAGCTTTTATACAGATTTAGTCTCAGACACTGAAAACTGTAGTTTAAAATCTTCCCAGATCACAGTA
>VZTT01063044.1:5711-32089 GCA_013400855.1 Buphagus erythrorhynchus | reverse complement strand
GCCCTGTGCCTGCTGGCCACTCTGTTACTGATACAGGCCAGGATGTCACTGACCTTCTTTGCAACCTGAGCACACACTGGCTCATGTTCAGCCACAGCTGCCAGCACTCCCAGGGCTTTTTCTGCTGGGCACTTTCCAAAGACTCCATCCCCAGCTTGTGGTGGTGGTGTGACCCAAGTGCAAAACCTGGCACTTGGCCCTGATGAACCTCATACCACTGTCCTTGACCCAGCCTGAAAGCTGAATCTTACCTGAGATGCTAAAGCTTACACTGTGGTATCAGAGTGATTGCTTCTGTACAGGTAGAGATAGATAGAGATGATAAAGATGCAGTTCTAGATCATAGACATATAGATTTATTTAGTCCACAAAAACTTCCAAACTGGGATTGTATGACAAATATTCATGTCTTCAATAAATTTAATTACAAGCACAATTTTTGCAGCACCTTTTCCCAAATACTGTGCCACTGTGAAATATCACTAGAGAACATTCTATAGAAAACTTTTCCTGTGTGGGAAGACTGCTCTTTTCTACTGATGCCCAGCACACAGATTGAGACCCACTGCTATTTCTTCTGTTCACCTCCAGATCTGTCTTCCCTGTGCAGTAAAGAATGTCAAACTGAAATTGCCAAAATCAGGTCTCTGTAGAATTGTAATTATGATGTGATTGATTCTATTATCTAATATTTCAATATATCTCATTTTCCTTAAAGCTATGAAATGGATATACCCTCACTCTTTGGAAAACATGAAGAGACTTTGAAATAGAAGGGATCAGTTTAAGTTAAATAGCAGAGGATTTTTTGTATACAACATAAGAATGATGTTAGCTTGAGCTTATATCCCTTATTTGAAGGGAAAGAATATTATTTTATACAGCTCTCTGAAATAGCTTGTCCAGTTTTGATTCACCAATAATTTTTGATTTTGATTCACTAACAATTTTGACTGAAATACATGCTGGTGATTGGCCACATGTTGTGACAAATATTTGGCAGCCCATCTGTGCCATGACCTGCAGCTCAGTCTGAAAATTTTTATGGTACATTGCTTCTAGTTAATTTAGATTGTTTTTCATGCCATTGCCTGCAAGTCTAAACATTGTATACCATATGTAGACAAAAGAAAAGAAAAAACAAAAAAACAAAACAAAACAAAAAAAAAACCAACAAAAAAACCACCCAACAAACCAAAACCAATAAAGCCCTCAAAGATGAGCGCATCCATTTGAAATAACCATCTGTGAAAGTGGTAGTCCAAAGAAAGTGAATTCTTATCAGGGTCTTATGGCTCTAAGCCATACTCTAATGGCATTGTCTGCCTAGAGCTAGAAATCTTTTGGCAATTTCCAGTCTCTTTGGAACTGTCAGTCTGATATGTGTGACAAGGTAATTTGCATAATTTTGCAGTGTTGTTGCATGCCACTTGTTTTTTTAAAGAAATAAGAGAGAGTTCATATTCCATAGTCTACTTTTTCCCCTGGGAAGGGAAGCAGCCAACTCAGCAAGCAGCCCCCATATACGATGAACGTAGGAATGCTCTGCCAGCCTTCAGCCATGCCTTATGGAGGCTAGAAACCTGTATTCTTCTAACAGCCTCTGTTGGGGGCTGGCTCAAAATGCATATGTTGTCCACAAGAAAACTTTTCTATTTGTGCAGAAGTTTGAAAGAAAAAAAGTGCTCAGGCAAATGCAAGATAAGTGAGATTTGGGATGACAGCCTGCTCTCTTGTTTTGCTTGTGATAGTTTCCAAAATCATTACAGTTGGTCTGCTGTGATCACCTCTCCAATGAGAACAGAAGAGAGCAGCTAAATCACAGCAACCGTACAATGCTCTCAGGAGAAGCCACGCACGGGGAAAGGTCATTCATATCAAGGGATGTAAATGAGGGCAGAAAGAAAACAGTTATTATGATGAAGCACTAGAGAAATCAAACCTAGTGGAAATATTTGGTATTTGTGCTGACACTTCTTGGTTTTCCTTCAGCTTCAAAAGAAAAAATCTCACAAAGAAATAATAGCAACCTTGACAGAACAAAAGGGGAAAAATTCTTTAACTGAAATCAATTTTACATCAAATAATTTAGACAGGGATTTTGAGCAGCCCTTATTTATATCTTGCAGGTACTGCAGAACAAACATATAATCAGTGAAATGGCTTATCTATAGTTTTCAGGTGCCTTGAAGTGTGCAGTATAGTTCAACCTAGATAGCAGAAACCCTTTACAAAATAATTCTATTCTCTCCAGCACTGGAGAATACAAGGCAGTCCTTCAGAAATTTCATAGGAACAGTTTCTACCCTGGGTTCACCTCAGAGCCTGTTCGTCTGCAAATAATTTAAGCTTTGTTTACACTACTGAACTAGAAAATGTTTATAACACACCTTATCACTGAGAGATGTAAGTATGACATAATGAATTGGAAGATGTGATTAAACATGTATGCAAGAATTTCTTATATATTTATGAACAGCTAAAGAGCAAGTTTAGTTTAGAACCTATAGTGCTTTCTTTTACCAGATCCCAGATGAGTGCTTGGAATGAAGTTGGCAGGAAGTAGGAAGAGACTTTTTTCAAGAAAACAAAGGTATAAATAAAAATAGTCAGGTAAAGCAATTCTTTTGATGGTCAGAATGTCTGAAAAGTCCTAATGCTGATTTACTGTGGTGTATTTCTGTGTGCTTTCATTTGAAAAAGAAGTATAGGAAATTAGATTTTGGCTGCATTGATAGTCTTATGGCAGTACTAATTTCCTCCTTTTTTATTACATTCTAGAGTACATAAATCCACACAGTATAGAAGTAATTCAGCAGTCATATAGTTATCAATGCTAGAGAACTTTCCATGATTGTGGTACAGCATAAAAAAATCAAAATTTGCCAACACTTCAGCACATTGCATGGGTTATCTTGTCTAAATATAGCAAATTCTCTGATGCGACTACTTGCTGTAAATAAGTGCTGAAACTTAATAGCACAAGACTAGATTTATGCTTTTGATATGAATAATGAGCTAAATGCCCTTCTCACCTTCCCTAAAATACTGCATCAAAAAACTGGTCTGTCACAGCAGTCTAGGGTTTGCCCTCAATAAAGCCCTAGTGCCTGCAGCTCCCCATTCACAGCATCTAATTGACTTTATTCCCAGCAGAATATTGACTTCACCCTGCACCACCATATTGTGAAAGTAACAACCAAAACTGCTTAGAATCTTAAATGGCACATGCAGAGTTGAATGTTGCCAGTCAAATGATGGGTGTCCATGGGGAAGTTTGCTCTCATGAAAGAAGGCAGAGGAGGGGCTGAGTACAGGAAATTTGGTGCTGTGCAGGAGTACTGTGACATGGCATGCCTTCTTCCATGTGCTTCAAAAGCCTTGGTAGAAGTCTCATCACAGTCACACAGACAACAAGACAGTCTTTTTTAAGTATAGGTATGTTGAGGTTGGAGAACCTAGTGCTTTACAATGTAAATTCTTTGCAAGTGCTGACTTTTATACCTCTTATCTTTCTGTAGTTGTGTGTGGATCTGCAGAACTCTGAAAATAACAATAGAATATGGCAGTGCAAATATTTGCCTTAATTTTGCATCCAGCACGAAATAATGACACTATAACATACTCAGATCTTAAGTGTCAGCTCTTGTTTCTTTAATGGCATTTTCCTAGTTGTGGTGTATTAAATAAAAAACAAAAACAGAAAAAAAACCAGCAAAAAAAAAAGAAAAACAAAAAAAATTTAAATGCTTATATTATTACAGAAATATGATGACAAAGTAAATATGTTTTAAACAATTTTAACTTAAATACAGTTTAAATGTAAGGCAACACATGAAATACACTGAGCACTGCTTCAATCTCAGTATCTATAATTTTTCAATTATTTTACAATGTTATTCTGCATTAATTTCTTTTCTGAACAGATATGTTTTTGCAGTTCTTGAGATTGGCAAATGTAGAATTGTCAACGTTTGTATAACTGACTGTTGTTGGAGTCCTAGACAGGCATTCTGAATAAAAAGCAAACAAGAAGGAGCATCAAGCCTCAGCTTCCTCAAGAATTTCAAGCATTTTTTCCAGTTTTATGGATGTATTAGTACTTAAATATATGTATGCTTACTCCATTATCTACTTGTCATGTAAGTATCCTAGAGTAGCCAGGACATTTTATTTTTCATAAATAATCATACTTTCAGTGTTTGAAAAACATAAGTAACACTACTCAATTTTCATTATCTCCTTTGTTATTATGGCAATGCAATTATGTATCTCTGCTTGATAATTCCCATCAAATTGAAAATCTGATTTTTTTACCAATCAATGCTGTAAAATCCAATGGTATCTCCCCCTTTTTCAGTATTTCAGTACCTGACCTTGCAGCTGGTACCTTGTTCTGTCCTTATCTGAACTGTTCTCAGCATGGATTTTCTCATCTATCAGGTAAAAGCTAAACTGCTACCTATCTGCAGGCCTTGTGGTCAGAACAGGCTATAAAAACATAATAAGGATACATTTAAAAGAGCAAAAAGTTTTTCAAACACTAATCAAATAAAAGGATATCTCTTATTCATAACTTAGTGTCAGACTGTGATCCCTGAGTTTAGGAAGAGCCCTCGTTCTTCAGATGTCCCCTTGCTTGCCTCTGCCTCCCTTGGGCTTTAAGACATTACCTCAGCTTCTCTTTCCTTTTCCCTCCTGGAGCAAAGATGTGCACCTTACATCTTCTGGCATCCCTTCAGCTCCTCCATGCCTGCTGGAACTGCATGAATATCTAGGCAGTTGGGTTAGGATTAAATGCCTATTCTGGTTTTCCTGGATGGCAACTGTCCTCATGAAAATTCTTTCAGCCCCTTCTTTTTGTTTAGGAAACAGATAGCTATTAATTTAAAATAATTGTGTGAATTAAGCAGCTTGTCATAGTCAGTAGAATTTAGGATCAAATTATCCATGGAAATAGCTCTCAGTAGACCTACATTAGGAGGCAATATGTCTTTTGATTTTCAGGTAATGCATTATTTCTGTGAACTTTATAATTAAAGTGTACGCAAACTTGTTACTAAATCACTGCATTGACTAGGTTGCTGTACAAATACTAATGACTCCATCTCTCTTATTTCTTGTAAAAGAGCACTAATGTCTTTTTTTTATTGCCATAAAACAAAGGTTCCATGAAACAGTCTTATGTTTATAGACTGCAACTTAATAAATTTGAGTGTACCTGGAGACAATATGTATCCTTTAACATAATATCCATCAGAATTTTAGCATAGATTATATTCTCTGTTTTTATTGTTTTGGGGGTGTGTTCCAGGAAAGCATTAGACAAACCATTGAAGAGATAGTCCTGAATTTATGAGAAATTTAGCATGGCAGGATATGAAGATTTGTCTGAAAACTTAATGCTGAGTCTATGTGAGCAGTTCCCTCCTTTCTTCTCCCACAAGAGCTCGATCTTTCCTTTTCAGGAAACGTGGTGTTTCTTTTAAATCTGTAATTAATTGGGGAGCACAATGTAATTGAAATACTAATTAGAGTTGCTTATTCAGGTACCAATATTTCTGCGACTGTATAAATTGCTTAAATACCTTTGTGACTGGATTTCAAATCCATATTAATCCAGTTATCCAGAATATGCCCCAAAATAATTTGGTATGTACAGTCTCCTAAGCCAAAGCAAATTACCATTGAAGTTAGTGAGACTGATGAGGGGAAATGAGTAATGTAGATAAAATTGGAAATTACAGCTTAATTGTATCTGGATGTCATTTTTATTTTTTTCAGGTTTTTAAGATGCGAGATCTGGTTTTGTGTCTTTTTTTTTTTTTTTAAATCCTTCCTTTCCATTGCTTGGGGCTTGCATGTTTGATTTAAATGTGCTAGGATAATGCACCATGGGTAAATATATGGCAGCAAACCATCTTGAGCTTGATGATATCATATCCTAGTTTCTGTAAAGATAATTGCTAACATATTCCTGAGTCTGCTGTTGATGCTTAGTCGTTTTTCTGTAGGTCTACAAGATGTTGCTTCTGCGATGGTGTACTTGGAACTGATGCAAGGTTGAACCTGAAAAAAGGAAGGAGACTTGGAATATGCTATTAAATTTTCAGTTTGGACACAAAGTGAAAGATATTTCCTGTATAAATTAATTGAATGTGGAAAACTATGGCAATCATGAAACCCCTTTTCCTTCCAAATGCATCCTTTTGTGGAAAGGAATACTGTGTACAAGTGACCCCTTCCGGAACAGGCTTGGTGTGACACTACCACATGTGTAGTAGCTCTGCCAAACGTGCCACACTTACACAGTTCCCCTCTGTGCTGTCATGAATAAAAATAGGTGACAAAGAACACTTAGGTATGCTCACAACTGGAATAAAATCAAACTGTTTCACTAAAAGAAATTGTCTTGTGCATTAGTCAAAGGTAGCTTTTTTTCCCCACCAATCTATTTCTGTGATACTCATTTCTGGATTTACCACACAACTGCCTTGTGCTATAGTTGTTTTAGGATTACAGAGCTGTAGCTCACATGCTGACTGTGCAAAACAGGAAATCATAGGAGTTAAATAATCAGAGTGAGAGTTTCTCAGTCCAATGTATTTCTAGTCTAAACATAACATTTTTATTAAGTCTGTTGCTTGGATTATTTCACTTGTCATAATAGGATGGAGCAATCTAGGAGTTTCACAAACTCTCAATTCAACCTGCCCTTGCTTTTACAAAGATAAGAATGAAGTCTTTCTTTTGCCCTACCTAGTGAAGCTTTATGACTAAGGTTGTTTTTAACACTGGGAAGGAACAAAATCTTAGGTGGACACTAAGAAGAAAAAAGTTTTGGTCAACACAGTGTACATATGAACGTGTGAATTATATGGTTCCACTATAATAAACCATTCTTTCCATGCAAATTGTTCTTAGTGATAATAATTAGTAATTTGATGGTAATTTGAAATTATAACCAAACATACCTTTTCTCACAGGATATCAAATTACTCTTCTGCATAACTGCTGAAATACCACATCTCCTTGCTAGTTAAGTAAAGTATGTTTTTCTTTTGCCTGTTTCTCAGCTAGAGAAGTAATTCATTTTTCATTAGAAATAACAGTAATTTCCAAAGACACCTCATTCCAGCATCTCTAAACAGTAAGGCTGACAGACTGAGGACTTTCAGACCCAGAAAAGATTTCTTAGTGCATGGGTCATGTATTGATAAATGTTACTTAACATTTTTTTTCCATTCTGAATACAGTACTTTTTTGTCAGTTCTCTATTACCATGAAATTTCATGCTTGCTCAATACATGCTTTATTCCTTTTCTCTGCTAAGATATTGACCAGTAATACTGAGTGACGAGATACTTTTCATCTTTCCTTAAAGCAGATTGTGCTTCTGATGAAAAGAAACCAGCAGTGACCTATAATTGTACTTGTCACTGGCACAGAGTATATAGAACAGAGATTGTTTAGTCTTTTTATGATTTTTGTACTCAGTCAGGGCTCCCTGGACTTCATGTTGCAGTGAGGCTTTATGACTTTGAAACATGTTTATTCCCAGCATACTAAAATGTCTTGTGGGTAAGCTTGATTGATAATGCTATTGTTTAGACCATTGAACTGGTTTCATCCTAATTAATTTTAATTACTGTGTTGATGCTTTTCTCTCTTCTGGGTGTCATATTAAAGCATGTGATGACTGTACAATCCTTTTTAGTTTTGAAGTACAGTCTTGGAAGTCAGTTTTATGAAACCCATAAGGAAACTTCTGTAAATATACAGTAAACAGTGATGGTTTGGGTTATAGAAACTGTCTTGCTAAAAATCTATTTCATTATTATTCTTGCCAATTTCTAAAAAAATCAATTTACAGCTAAAGGGGTACGTTACAGATTTACTTGTGTGAAACTGAAATTGAGGTCAATTCAGTAAGAAGTCAATTAAGTAACCTGAAAGACATTCTACAATGTCACTATTATTTGAATGAGTATAGAAACAATGAGCAAGCTGTCACAAAAAAACCCCAAACCAAAGAAACTATTATGCTTAGTTTGATAGCCACTGACTGAGTGACTCAACATCTTTTCCAGGTAGATGACTAATAGGAAATCCTGTTTTACCCAGCAGTATCAGTAACAGCCCTCTTTTATTTGGCAAATGAGAGGTCAGATTCATAGATCCTCTGAAACATTAGAAAGGGTAAAACTGACCGCATAGGGATGTCTGTTTGCAATTTTAATCTTACAGAATGTCTCATTTATATTGATGTTCATTACTTTTGCTTTCTTCTGAACCCTGACATTTTCATTGAATCCATGATTGTAAAAATTAGATGTTTGATGCTGCTACAGATGATCTAATACAGCAACTGAATGCCTTGTTTTAATTCAAAATGCCTTGATAAATGTCACATATATAAAATGAAATAAAATAAAAAGTAAAAAAAAACAAAGGAAGAAGTAACAGCTGACCCTTGGTAGAAATGTGTTAACAATTTCCTAAAGATTTTGTCATCAAGCTACTTCTTAAAAAGTATGGAAAGTCAAAAATTTATGCAAATATTTTAACTCTCTGACATAAGCTAATAAACACCCTTTAATGGTGTGAGAGACTAGAGAAAGCTATTACTGGCTCAAAAGAACTGAAGCTGGGTGGGGCAGGGCAGTTTCTGCCAAGGTGGAGTGGGGCTCTGCTCCACATGGAGCCTCTAGTCCAGCCCAGGATGGCTGTGAGCCACTGGCACAGCTGAAGCAATGCCCCACGTGCCACCCCTGAAGCCCAAATGGAGCAACAGAGTGGCTGGATGACCTGAAGCCCCAGCTAGGGCAGGTGGAGGGGGAAACAGGAGGCCTCAGGAGCAGATAAACATCACTGCCCTGATAAACATCATTGCCATGACCATATGTGGTCATGTCCCTATTGTCCTTGGATTTTAGGGAAGCTGAGTCCATGCTGGATCCAAGGTGGTAGCTATATCTTTCTTCTCCTCTCTCTTTTTTTCTCTCTTTTTCTCCTTTTATTTTTCTAATTTCCTCTTCCTGAAATTTGGGTAATTTGAGGTGTATGGATAGAGTCTGCTAATTCGATGCCTTTTGAAATACTTTATTTTGAATGAATGTTGCTTTCAATTTTGCCAAGTTCCTGATCTTCTAAAATTTGCCAGTAAAATTAATTTTTAACCTCGTGGGAACTTTTTTTGAGTTCTCCTTTACACCACCTCAGGGAAAAGTAGTACCTTAAGCCCCTTTTAGCTAGACTTGTCAAGCGAGGACTGGGGCTTTACAAATGTTTTGGATAAATAGTAAAATAATTTCACTAAAGGAGAAAATATACACCTCTGTGACACTGAGCAGGACCAGCTTGCATATCCACCCACCTTAGCAACAGTTTTGGTTTGCATCAACATCATTCTTGCTTTCTACTCAGGGATCATATCACACAAAAGGTGCTATTGGCGTAGAATATTTAGTCTACAAATTCATTTGAGCTGTCTCCTGTGAACAGGCCTATGGAGTCTATTTCGGATGCTCTTGGAGTCTATTCTTTTCAGCTCCACTGGGGCACAGTGAAAAGCAAATATCCTCAGGGGCTCAGTGCCACCTCATTCTCATGGTCCTGATTTAATGAGTGTTTCTGATGAGGGGCTGTCATTGGAGAACTGCTTGTAGAGAACATATTGTAATAACATATGATGTTATTACTTTGCAGAAGTTCTTTCCTCTCTTCTCACTGAAAAGCTGGTATTGTGGCCAGTTGTTTTGGATGTCACACAGCTGGTTAAAGGGCAAAGGACAATTCTCTGATATCCATCTTTTATACTTCAACTCTCTATGCATCATTTTGATTTCCAGGATAATCTGAAGTTCAGCTGTATTAAATCACATGTATGGAGGTGCTACTACATGTAATGAGATGTGGGCAAACTTCTAATGAGCTATAATGAGTTGGAGCAAGATTGGTATCACCTTTCAAAGTGGGTACAAAGATGTGGTATACTTAACAGTCAGGGAAAAGAGCAGTTTGAGTTTTCTCAGGCTGCTCAAAGGAAAACAGGAAGCAAAAGAATTAATAACAACGTCTAACATCTGGTATTGTGACAGGAGGGATGTGTGAGAAACATGGTGTTTTGGTGAAAGCTTGTTTACAGGGGGTGTCTTCCTTGGACCAATGAGTTTGATTTTATCCTCAGTTCTGCGATCTAGTGTTTATAAGGAATGTAGTGTTGCAATAAAGTCGTCCTTTTCCGATCTTGAATGGAGACCATGTCACTGTGTTTTACTCTCGCTGTTCCATAGCTAATTGGGTAGCTAACACCGACACAAAGATTTTAAGAACAGGTTATAAATATATGGATTATGATCCTAAATATTCTTTCAATCTTCAGCAATGTGCATCTGAGGATCTGCCTGAGCTAGAAGCTGCTTTTGAATACCCTCACCAGATTTGCCTTACACAAGTTTGTCTGGTTTCCAACTGAACCATGTAAAGTTTTAATATTCACCACCACCTGCAACAAGGAGATCCACAGTTTGCTTGCCTGTTATATGAGGAATCTCCTCTTTTCTTGGAACTGCATGTATGTTAGCTTCTTTGGATGCCTTCTAACTTATGTCTTCGAACAGCCACTGATCAAATACTCTCTCTTTGCCCTTGCCATGTCAGTCATCTTTTTGTAGGTGTCAGGTTATGTGTCTCATGCTGTCTCTCCCTATATGTGAAATCTAGTCTGTTTATTCATTCCTTCCATGGAAATTGATCTATAGTCTTTGCCATTCTTACTGCCCTTCTCCATGGCTTTCCTGGTTTTAGTAAGTACTTTTTTGGGATAGGTTCAACAGGATTCTTTCTACACAATATCCACACTTTGGATCTACATAACAGGAATCAGAAAGGTAAAAGTGAGAAAACTCATGGATTGAGATAAAGACAGTTTAATAATTGGAGCAAAAATCATAATCATAAATTGTAGTCGAAAGGAAAGAGAGAGAAATCAAACCAGAAGAAAGGGAAATGATGCTTTAAAAAAAACTGCTCAAAACTAAACCACCAATACCCAGCCATTCCCCCAGCAGCAGCCCCCATGGACAGAGCCTTCTCCCATCTGTTTATGCTGAGCATGATGCCATATGTTATGGGGTATTCCTTAGGTCACTTGACATCAGCTGTCCTGTCTGTATCCTCTCCCAACTCTATGTATGCTCTCTGCCTCCTCTCTGCTGGGGTGGGGTGAGAAGCAGAACAGACCTTGACTCTGAGTAAATGCTGCTCAGCAGTAACGAAAACATCCCTGTGTTACCAATACTTCCCAGCACAAATCCAGAACGCAGCCCCATCCCAGCTACTGTGAAGAGAATTACCTCTATTCGTACAAAACAAAACCATCACAAAAGGGCTGTGAAAAATAAGAACCACAATTTCAACTAGCTGGACAGAAATCAGGAAAACATTTTTAAAATTAGGCAATTTTAATCTACAAAGAGTCAAGGAGCACTAAGATACCTTATAGCAGTAAATCTTAAGTATATCTCCAGAGAGCTGAGCAAAATAAACTCATTGCTTCAATGGAGTACTACTAAACCTTTTGTATATTTGTACTCTACTTTCCTGTAGGTATTAACACAGTCTATTGATAAAAACTTTGTGGCATCATTGTATATGTCTATGAAAGTCAATGCCACTGTGTTTGACTGACTCTTGTTTCAAAACAAGGTTCCTGCTCTGAAATCTGTCCTTATGTTCTCTGAAATGCAGTTGCACGAGCCTCACGGTCTCTCTTAAGCTACCATTTTTTAATGAAACCATCTTAATGAACATACAAGAAAATTTGATAGTCTACAACCTGGCTTAGAGAAAGAGCATTTGTTTTGTCTTGCAAATTATGTATTCTGGTTTCTGTGCTAAAGACAAGCATTTATAAGTTCCATTACTGAAATTTAGATGACTACTTACTACAAAAAATAACCAACTTTATATTTGGTGTTTGTACCAAACTATTTTTTGCATTCAGAATGGACTCATCATGTCTCCTTAAAATCCCCCCATGCTTTACTATGTGCCCTAGTTTTTTAGTTTTGTTTTGATTCTATATATCCTGCTTATAATGATGTGTATGTTATTATTCTGGAAGGGAACTTGCTATTTGTACCATCACCCTTTCTGATAGTAATTCACTTTCTCTTAAAGGTCTCATTTCCATCTGCAAGTGCTCTCATCAGTGACAATTGTCTGACTCCTGGCTGTCACACTAAAAAGTAAAATAAAGCAGATAGTTATAATGGTAGCAAAGCAATTAATGACAATTTTCAAATAAAAAGCCTGCAGAGTATGATGAGAAAATGGACACCACATTTTTAGCTAACGTTTCTGTTAAAAGAATGATGATAGCAGATGGGCTTATGGAACAAAATTTAGCAATCTTCTTGACAACAGCTGAGGACAGATCAGCTTGTCACATCCAGAAAGACTCAGAGTCTTTTTTAGATTATTGAGTGATGCCAAATTTAAAACACATTGTATCAGATTTCTTCATGGCTTTGTGATAAATGGAGAATTCTGACAGTAACAGAAGGGCTAGATCACTCTCGTAAAGCTGCAAGGCTCTGTTCAACAAAACAAGCACTCTCAAAAGGCCGAAAATTATGTTGAGCTGCCCAAATGCATAATTTAAAGCCTTTTTGCATGGATTTAGTGGTATGAAATATACTTTGTAATCCATCATGCTGGTATGAAAGACTTGTTGTTGAGTTACTGAATCATTAGTCTGAAAGCAAATCTATGAAAAAAGGCGACTCTAGTAGTTGTTAAACAGCATATCCCATAACAGTTTTAATGACCATATTTAATTTAGTAATTAGTAAATTAGTATACTTTGTCTTCCTACTTAGATTATTTCATCTTTTTTTCTGGTATTCAGTGTCAATGATTTCTCAGGACCAGTTTAGAGTGGAAGCACAGTTTAGATTCAAATTCAAGAATATGTAATTTTCAGTAAGCTTCCAACTCTGCTTGGTTTTCTTCCAGTTTTAACAATTTGGCAAGAGTTTAAAATAAAATTTTGCCTACATTTAGCATTTTGTACTTGCGATTAAAAGTGCAGATGAGTGTGAAAATGTAATAAATGTAGATGAAAGGTATATTATGCTTCAGCTTTATGTGAAACAGTATAGTTTCACTGAGTTGTAATAATGTCATTCTATTAAAAATCTCTTTTTCATAGAAAAAGCACATTTATTCTAGAAATGTCTCAAATATCTAGCTAATATATTTCTTGGTGCTTAATTAAATCTGATTGTATCACAGATCAGCAGCCAAGAACTGCAAAACCTATCAAGGTAAACAAAGCAGTTTGTACTTTGTGTTTTCTCAAATATAGAAATAGAACAGGTTATCTCAAAACATACCTCCACAGTATGTACCACATTTTTTCCACTTCTAATAAATATTTGGCCAATCTTTTGCTATATTTTGTTTGTATTGTATCTTCTGCAGTTTTTGCAGCAAAGAAATAAGGCTGATTTAATATGTATTGTGTATTATGTGAAAGAAACCATTTCTGAAGGAAAACAATGTCAGCTATGATAAGTAGTATTGAACAGTCCCTTAGAGACCTCTGTTTCAATTGCTTCTCGATTAGTTTTCTGAGATAATTTTGAATACCAGTGTTCCTTCATGTTGAAAATAACACCTTGCCCTGAGCATGAATTCTTAGAATTCTCTTGCATTTGTGGTTTAGGAATTACTTCACAAAATATTGTTCATAATTTTGGGGGTATAACATGTGCTAACACATGAATTCAGGTGTCAAATTTCTAGTGAAAACAGGCAACTCTTCAATACAATCATTTAGATTACATTAAATTCTTAGTATTCTTCATTTTTAAATTTTAAAATTCACAGATTACTCCTTATATTTTTCTTTAAACTGCCATTAAACACATAGTAAATAGCCCACATTAAGATGCTGTTTCTTTATCACAGTTTTCAAGGTAATTTAATAACCAACAATTGGCCAAGATACTCTGATGCACTCCAATACCATTTTTTTTTCTTTTTAAACCATTTCGACATTCTCTACACTTTCCTAAGCATACCAAAGTATCGTAGCTGAAAGTAAAAGCTAATGGCATTATAAATAGGTTTTTCATTTCAGAAGAACCATGCTTATCACTACAAAACTATTGAAAACTTTCATGTTTGTGATTAATACAGACAAAAATCCCAGTGTTCGTGGATTTTTCCAAAGGAATTTATAAAAAAACCCCACAAAAACAAATAAGAAAAAAAGGTGGAGCCCAGTGCTAGAATATGACTGGCAGCCTGCTTGTGTATAGCTGTGCTTTCTACATCACAATTATTATTTCTCAAGTTTTCTTGTAGCTCAGTCTAAGAGGGAAAGCAAAAGGGCCATGAAGGCTTTGGAGACTTATACATAAAGCTAAGGAATCCTAGCTATTCCTTGTGGATAGCCATGACATACTGCTAACACGCTTGTGCAACTGAGTTAAGGAAAGCTTTAGGCTTTGCCAATGACAATGGAATATCTGACTCACAGATAACACTCACTCCAAATGGCACTTTTCCTACATGACAGTTTTTGTTTATCATATCCCAGTTACTCCATCACAAACATGCAATGTTGGCCATGTTCAGTGTTTTCCCTTTTCTCTTCTGGGTTTGCATATGCTTTCCCAAGAACTATTTTTGGAGTTGTCAGCCAGGCCTGATGAAAATGACAGGGAAACTATATTAACTTTAAATAAGCTACTGAGCTGTGTATCTCTGCAGCGTCAGTGATCGTGAGTCATCGTGCGGCTCCTGGGTGACTGTCACGTTTACGCTCAGAACAGTCCCTTGATTATGCCATGATTTATTTATATCAAATTTTATACAATGGCAAAAATGTTTTCCCAGTCCCTTGCGCACTTGCAAAAAGAGTCTAGAAAACAAAATTGAAAATAACGTCTGATAATAAAAAAAAGGTATCTAATGTAAAAAGTGTTTAATTATCTTCTGCAGAGGGAAAAATGTGAAAGAAGCAAAGAAAAATCTTAAAACAAATTAGTGGGTTGCCTATGCTTTTACAACTACTTATCTTGAAATTCCCTGACAATATACTTTGATGTAATACTACTGGAAACTCACTTTGGCTTTGCATTTAGTAATTTAAATAAATTAGTGTAGAATTTCTGCAGTTGCATTTAATTTTAGAAAACCCAAACTGACTGGGAATTTGAAGTTGCAAGACAAAGTGTGCCTTTTATGTTTTTACCCAAAAATTAAAATGGGATCCTCCTTTTTTTGAAGCTCTTCTGCTGAGCATGTAGCAACAGCTCATTCCCCATGACCAGGAATTATTAATCTTGCCTCCACACCAACACCTTAGCTTTTTGTCATTACTTTAATTTGCTTTAGATCAAATGACATTCACTCTCTAGGATCACCTAGCCTATTTTCTCTCTTCTAAGGAAAACTACTGTAGAGTTGATCCTATTTTGAGCAGAGGTTTCTCTAGTTCTCTCTTGCAGCTTAAATTATTTTCTGATTCTAGACACAAATATTCCTTGCCTATGCTTGAAATATTTTGCCTTTGAAAATAGTTATTTTACCTTTTCTTAACCAGTAATACTACCTTTACCTTTCTTATTGAGTCATATTTCACACCTTCTTTCTTTTTTCTCCTTTCTTTTTCTTTCCTCCCATTCCACAGAGAAACACGGCTAATGAAAAAAACAAAAACAAACGAACAACAAAAAAACCCTAAATAATTATGCAGATATTTGTAAAAAATAGAATTTGTTCCTTTAGCAAAATTGATGAGGTAACTAAACTGAATAAGAACCTTGTACTTAGGCATATCCCAGCTACTATATGTCTAGTCTATACTAGCTAGGTTATGGAATATCCTTATTAAATATGGCAATTATTCTACCTACTCTTAGGACTTGTTAAAGATTTTATTTATTTTTTTTCAGTTGCATATTAATCTGTTGATCTCTGTAGGTTGATCTATTTCTCTACTGTTGTTGCTTTTTGGGGTTTCATTTATTTAATATTCTTTATGTCAATTATTCTCTTTGTCTTTCTGCTTAATTTTAAAATTATTTTTTTTTATTTAATTCATCTAATTCATCTATGTCTGCCTTACTGAACTCACAACTGCATATCAGTTCTCAGGACTACATACTGTGGTTCCAGCCAGGTTGGAATATGTCCATGTAGAGATAAAAGTACACCACTGCTCTGGTTTCAGGATATGGCTCTGAAAGCAGAATCACTTTGAGGTGTATGACCTAAAATGTAAATATAGATGGAAAGTCACGTACAGCAGTTAGAAGTGAATTTTGTAAAAAATCTGTGAAAAATCTTGATTTTTACTGAACACCACTTCTTTTTGACTTTTTTCTTTCACCTAGCTATTTTTTCTTCTTTTCAACACAAACTCTTTGATGTATTTTCCACCTAAATGAAAGTATTGTGCTAGGGGTTGCTTTTTCTTTCCCAGAAACACTGATGCAACACTTCTAATTAGTTTCTAATTGGTGAGTTTTTGAAACAATTTTTATCTTAAAATTATTTCTAATTTTTTTCACCAAAATTTGATTTTGACTTTATTTATGTCTTAGGTTTAAATTTTCTTTCTTAATATTTTTTCCTCTCTCTGAAAAATAAAAAGTTTCTTTTTAAATCAAAGTGGAAAAATACACTTTGACATGCTTCTGAAAAAATTAATCGATACTTTCAGATACTCTTTACAGATCTGAAAATAAAGAATGTACTTTAACCATAGTTCCAAGCTCTTATTATTTTTATCAGTCTTTTTGAGGAAATGCATACGTATTCACAAAAAACCAAAAATGAATGTAAAGACTGCCTAATTTTTTTTCTTAATGTCCCAAAGACTATAGACCTTTAATGTATCATATAAATCAAATGGTTGAAAAATAGATCTGATTTAGAAAAAAATGCATATCATAGTATTTGCATCAGATTTTATACACACAAGAGCATCAAACTTTGGCAATCAAGAAGAATTAATTTTAGTTTAAAGATTATATTTTGTGTAGTTGTAGGAACAAAACCAAGTACTTTCAGAATTATTTTAAAATATAGAGACTAACTCTTGCATGAATTCCTAGTATCATGTAACTCTTACTGAATGGATGAGTACTATTTTTTGGAAGACAAATAATTTTGCCTCATGCTTGTAAGGCACAAGGTACATATAGCTATAAGGTAATTTAACATTTTCTCCATTAATCTTTGAAAATTGTCCTGCAAGCCAGTAAAAAAGACATTTTTAGAAGTTATGACTATTTTATATCTCTCCTCATTACATCCATTTGTAGTCCTTAATCATATTCCCCAAATTAAACTATTCTTGCTCCTCTCTTTCTATAAATAGTAAACCAAACCAGGGGACCCACGAGTGCTTCTCTTGTCCCAAGTGCAGCTGAGTGTTTTAACCACACCCCACTTTATCTCAGAGTGATATCTGGACAAAAATCATCCCTTCTACAAATCTTCTTTTTCATGAGTAAGTGTGTAGACAAGAAGGGAATCATAACCTACTACACATCTGGACATATGATAAAGCCCCACTTAGCTTTTATATTGATCAGCTGCACATACTTCCCTGCTCTTCAGAAATGGAATTTTTGTACTCACAAGATATTTGCAAAGCTTCAAGTCACCCTCAGGACAGTCTTTCATTTTATATTTCTAGTTGCAAACTTAGTATACCATTCTAGTCACTGTGGCACCAGAACTGTATTTATCAGAACTATTTTTTATGTCTTCATTTAAGTGTTTTGGGGTTTTTTACAAAAGAATCCTGAAATGTACTGGCTGAGGATTTTTTTATTTAGCCAACTAATGACTGATTTTATGTATTGTCCAAGATGGGATCAACATGAAAATTGATTCCTCTATAATAACTTGCTCTAATTTGTTTTTCACATAATATATTTCAAATCATCATTTCCTTGTGTCATTCCTTTGGATGGATTCTTAATTTCCAGTTAAGGACATAGAAGTCCTTATTTTGTTGTTTTGTTTTCTTTTCTCCAGATATTTCATGTTGTACTGAAATAATTTCATTTTTATTTCTATGAAATTTTAGTAGTAGCAAGGAAGGTTCTAATTTTTCAAATTCATTTAAAAAAATGCAATAGTACTTCTGTCAGTCGTGTAATATGACCACAGAATTGCTATTGTGTTTAAAGAGTAAAACTTCATGATTCTACTTATTAAATATGATGTTTTCAATGCAATTTGACAAATGGAGAAGACATGTGCATATGACTGTAGGTCACAACTGAAACAGAGAAAATATGTGGTCTAAGTCATATCCCAGAGAAACCTTTCATTGCAAACCTTTCATGGCTTTCTATTTTCGTCTGTTTAAGCCATACACAGTAATTGAAAAAGCAGCTAAATAAACACAGAGTTAAAGAATTTTCCATTCTGTTTAACACAGCCTTTTGGATGGTAAGTGCAGCTGCCTAAAATACTATTTCCTGGGAACCAAAGTAATTTCACTGTCATTCTCCTTCTTACTCTGAAAAACATAGAAAGCGCATGTAACAAAGAAAAAAGTCTTAATCATATACATAGAATCATAGAAAAAATTGGATTGAAAGGGACTTCTAAAGGCCATGTAGTCCAGCACACCATCAATGATCAGGGATTTTCTCAACTAGATTTGGTTGCTTAGAGCTTCATCCAGCCTGGCCTTGAATGCTTCCAGGAATAGGGCACCTACCACCTATCTGGGAAACTTCTTCCAGTGTTTTTTACCCCATCGTTGTAAAAAGTTTCTTCCTTCTATTTGATCTAAACCATCCTCTTTTAATTTAAAATTATTATGCATTATCTTATTGCAATAGATGCAAAAATATTTGTCATCTATCTTTCTTGTAAGTCCCATTTGAGTACTGAAAGGCTGCAATGAGCTCTCCTCAGAGCCTTATCTTCTCCAGGCTTTTGGTACATTTGGTGCTGGTTTAATCTGGGGTAGAGTTTACTTTCTTCACAGCAGCTGAAAATGGTCTGTGTTTTGGATTTGTGCTGAACACAGGGTTGACAACATAGAGATGGTTTTGTTATTTCTGGGCAGGGCTTACACAGAGCCAAGGCCTTTTCTGCTTTTCACACTGCTGAAAGGACTGGGGGTGCATGGGAGGTGACACAGCCAGGACAGGTGACCCAAACTGACCAAAGGGATATTCCAGACCATGTGATATCATGCTCAGTATATAAAGTGGGGGGAAGGAGGAGGAGGGAAGGGGGAACATTTTAAGTGATGTTGTTTGTCTTCCCAAGTAACTGTTATGCATTATGGGCTCCTGCACTCCTGGAACAGCTCTCCTAAACACCTCCCTGCCCACAGGAAGAGGTGAATTAATTCTTTGCTTGTGTGCACAGCTTTTGCTTTCTCTATTAAACTGTCTGTATCACAAACTGGAAGTTCTCTAGCTTTTACCCTTCTGATTCTCTCCCCAGTCACTCCAGCAGGGAAGAGCAGCTCCATGGGGCTGCTTGGCTGGGGTTAAATCACCACACAGCCCCAGCTCTTAGCCTTTGCTCACAGGAGAGATGCACCAGCCCTCTGATCATCTTTGTGGCCCTCCTCTGAACTGGGTCCAGCAGCTCCATGTCCTTCCTGTGCTGGACCCCAGAGCTGGATGCAGCACTGCAGTGGGGTCTCACCAGAGCAGAGCAGAGGGACAGAATCCCCTCCTTCCCCTGCTGCCCACGGTGCTCTGGATGCAGCCCAGGACACGTTTGGCTTTCAGGGTGTGAGTGCCCATGGCTGGGTCATGCCCAGCCTCTCATCCACCAGCACTGCCAAGTCCCTCTCAGCAGGGCTGCTCTGGATCTGTTCATCTCCCAGCCTGTGTTTCCCCAGTGTTTCCCTGATGTTAACACAGCCTTGCTGAACCTCATGAAGTTCATCCACTGATGTAATCACTCCATCATAGAAGGCCATTAGGTTGGTCAGATAGGACTTGCCCTCATGAAGCCTCATGATTTAAAGTGTATCAAATGTTTTATAACTTCTTTCAGTAAAGTAACAGCTACAAATTTAAGTGTGCTCTGGGTTTTATGGGCTACTAGCAAAATAAGAAATGAATTTTACAATTATTGAGCTTACATCTTTTAAGAAAGTAAAAGCATACTGAATGTCAGAAGCTGACGCGTGAAATTGTTTAGTGCTATATAATCTGCATCTCTGGGCATTCAACAAGAAACCAGTGATGCTTTTAGAAGTCACAAATAGACTTTTTCTCCCATTAAACACAAAATAAGGACTTTGCTGAGTTTACATGATATCTTCTTCTGTCAGAGTCCCAGGGATCAATATTTGCATATATCTTCTATCATAGCTACCTTTTAAATGATCTCATTATTTTCCCGTTCTTCTCTTGGAAAAAGCAGGGAAGTATTGGAATCTATTGCACTACCTACCATTTCCAACAAGCAGTAGTTCCAAACCTTATCAAATTAAAGTTGGATATGCATATCAAAGCTGATTGTCCTAAGGGCAAAAATACATGATAAAGTTTTTCCTTAATCTCTAGACCATGCTGCAGTACAATTTTCTTTCCTGTCAGCCTGCAAGGCTCAGAGCTCCTCCCTGCCTCAAACCTACAGAGACTTCTCACCAGGAAGCTGGAGGCTGATCCTGTAGATGGATTCCAAATAATGCTACGAGTTCAGTATAGGGGGGAAAAGAAAACCACAAAAAAAAAACAAAAAAAAACCCAAACAAACAAAAATAAAACAAACAAAAAAAAACACAAACAAAAACAAAACAAAAACAAAAAAAAAAAACCAAAAAAAACCAAAAAAAAACCCCAAAAAAAAACAAAACAAAAAAAAAAACCAAAAATAAACCACCAAAAGAATAAAAACAAAAAAAACAAACCAAAGCAAAACAAAAAAACCCACTTTTATCATGAATCTGGGGCTGTAAAAAATGTTTTGAAAAATTTGGATCACATTTCTGATATCTGAGTTTCATCTAAAACTTATTGTGCTTCAACACAAGCACCCTAGTGGGGAAAGGATATTCACTTGGGATGTATGAAATATCGAATTTGTTCATGCTTTCTTGGATTCTTATGTCACTGATACTCTTATAATGTAACATACTAACAGAACAATGAAACTTAACTTTTAATTTAATGAACATAAAATATTCATATGAACAAAAAAAAGCATTATTGTGACTTTAGATAAAGTTTAAACGAAGCATAGGTTGTATTGAACCATGCAGTCCTTTAAATAATGGCCGTACTTACCATCACAAATCAAAGTCTGCCTTTGCCCAACAGTGACATGTAATTAATATTACCCTGTTGCATCAGTGAGCTGCATTTTTCCCTCATCCATGTAACAATTCCATGTGTACCTTGGCGTACCTGCTCCCTGATGCACACAATTGCTTCATGATGCTTAAATCTCAAAAATGTTTGATTTATTTCACTTGAAATGGTATTTATTCTGTGTCTTGCCACATGTTATAAGTTGGAATGCAAAAGAAGAGAAAATGAAGAGGAAGGAGAAAACACACGTAAGGAGGTGAATAAATAATCTGTTAAAATTTCAGGGCACAAATTTGTGTAAGATCAGCTGTGAGTGTTAGTTACTCACTGCTGAATCATAGGAGATCCAGAAAAGAGGCCTCTAAGTGCCTTCTTCAGCTATAATTTACATACATTTACCTTTTTTTCAACATAATTATTTCTTACAATTGGCCTGTGAGTTCGACCTTCTGACACAGCCAATTCCAGGAGTCCTATCAGAGGTAGTGTGAAATGAAATATAACTATGTGTCACTAAGTGGGTGTGATTCTAAGGGAGACTCACTGAAGCTAAATGAGTAATTGAGGCTGAGAAAGTTGGAGCAAGGGTGATGTGCATCCAAAATGCTCCAAAAAGAGATTTTTGCCATTTCCAGTCACCTCTGCCCGTAGCAGACCATGGTATGCACAGGATATTTTTATCTGTATGTTAGGTGAAATACTGTTTTTCTTCTAAAAGCTAAACTTCGAACTGCATTTGAATACCAAATGCAAAACCATCCATTTGATGAAATACTACAGAAGAGACAAATTCAAATTGAAAGCCTATAGCTGATCAGTTTAGGTTTCAAAAAATACTTTTTTCTACAGAGTGCATGGAACTGACTGGAAAGGATGGGAAAAACTGTTTAAAAAATAGGGAATGGTTTAAGTATGTTAGTATTCAAACTCTCAAAATTCTCAGGACCTGTGCTAAACTGGATTAACATATTATAAATAAAACAATGAGAATTATTATATTTAAGATATAATCTCAAAGTGCTTCTGGATGAAAAGAATTCTATACTTCCATCATTTTGGAATCCCTCCACAATACAGTATAATCCTGCAAAAGGTCTGTGTTACAGTGCAAGATGCATAATTTCCTCATTGTATTTGGTCACAGAACAGACCATTCATTAGGTCTAGTTACAGTATTACGTATGTATGTACACATATACATATGTCAAGAATCTAAAAGGTGTTGATTTTGGTGGTAATTGAATCAAACAGTGATTAGGGTGTCAGTAATAAACAAATAAAGACAGATCAGAAGAAAAATCATGAGTTTTAGACTTTGGAATTTACGATCCCAAAAAGAATGAAAATAATCTTTTCCATCAGATAATGTTTTAATCTAGATGAGGAACCATTACATTCAGGAGGCCTCACTGCAGAGACTGTTTTCAGAAAAAAAAAAAAAATTTAAAGGATTTTTTTTTAATGAGAAAAGACAAATTTCAAAGCCTCAGAAAATTTAGGAGTAAAATTAACTGTGATTTTCATGGCTTATACAAAGTGAATTAACACTTATTTAGCTCTTTGGTATTAACTGCACATAGATAATCAAACTAAAAAGATAATTATGCAGCATTTTCACTTATTGATTATTTTTGTGTGAGATTTGCTGATTGCATTCCCAATAATTAGGGCACAACGCTACTCCATGGTACTTACACTGCTAGAATATGGTGCATGTTGGACAAGCAATTTGCCTCCACAAAATGCTGGAAATGTTAAGCCTGTGGTCCATATACATTTGGTACATTATTTGCAGAGCAAAAATTGAAACTCATATCCATATTGGAAAGTAGAATGTATTCACAAACTCAAGTAGCTATTTTCAGGTATAGACAGATATTTGTGTGCATCATTAAATGACTGGTGTGAACATGCATAATTGATCATAAAACGTGTACATGATAATTTACAGGGAAGTTCTCAGCTACTTCAGTGTTCTTATTCTAGGAAATATTAAAGTTGAGAAGATAATGATGACTACACCCCAATATTCAATTGAACTATGCTGGAACTTAGACTGTCACAGACCAAGAACAAATGGTCAATCCTCCCCTATGGCGGTTGTAAACAAGCCAAGAATCCATGAAGCAAAATACATTCTTTTGATAGGTGACAAATAATTAACATTTGTTCTGTCGACAGTTAGTAACCATGTAGAGATGTGTGTCAGAAAGCAATAGTCTGTGTCCAGGAAGCTGTAGCTAGGATCTTTGGATCCCAGAAATTGGACAGGCAGTGTTTACTGTTGAGCAATATCTCTTTACTCTGCCTTGCTGCCTGCTAAACTAGCTCAGGACAGGTAGAAAAGTTAATTGATGAATCTGGTTTTAATCTGAGTTTGTGTTTAGGGAGATCAGGAATCCCCAGCTTACAGGAATGACAAGCCTTCAAGGAAGAGTGAGAGACTGATTAACCATAATTTGAGTCATGTGTCAAAGCAGCCATAAGGGTTTTGAATAGATACGAAGAATAGAAGTTATTCATTTGACTTCAGTGATGCCAAACTTGTACACCATGGTGCTACCTCAACAAAGACAGTCATATTCATTTTGAGTGTGATTTGGCTATTTCTGCATTCTTCTGTATAACATTCTGTAATATTTCTTTCAAGCATATATAATGCCTGTCTGCAGAATCTAAAATTTCTCTATGGAACAGTAGCTATAATTCTAATCATAGATTTATATTTTGGGTTTAGTTTAGTATTTACCAGTTAATTTCAGGTTCTTTTAAGAAGACAGTGAAATGTTATTACCTTTATCAGTCTCTGTTCTTCCATCAGTGATTATGCTGTAACTCATTTTGTGATTCATTCTCACTTATTTTTCCTTGCCTTTTTCTGAATTTTATTTTTTCTTTAGGGCAGAGAGTTAAGGCAAAGTAATCATAAGATAAAATAAAGATTTTGCTCTCCCATCTTCTTTCAGTAGGGTTTAACAAATCTGCTTTGACTGACAGAATGGATTTTTCATTGAGTACAATGTGCTGTTTCTTGAGACTACATTTATACGTTGAATATTTTTATGTTATCAGAATAATGATGACAACTGCAAGCAAGCCTCAGAATTTTGCGACAAAAGGAATACATTTAATGAGTTTACTCTCATAAAAATATATAAAATAGTGCAATAGATTTCTTAATATGCACATTTTGAGCCAATATACTATTCCTCTAAATGTTCCCCAGACTTTAAATGTATAGTTTTCCATACTTAAATTAATAAATGAGAAATATTTTGCCTAGATATATCTTTTGTTATAATCATAACAATTTTTTACTGTACATTCACATGAAAGATGTTAGCCCACATTCCTTTTTTTTCTGGAAGTAAGAAACAGTTCTAGCTTCTACAATGTATCAGCAAAAACACTCTTAGAAATATAACACACTCAAGATAAAATTAGAAAATAAAAAAATACCATTAATTTGTTATAGATTCGCTTTTAGATCCAGATTGTCAAACAAACTGGAGTCTCAGTAGAGTTTCATCAGTTTCTAACAGCCATGGATTAAGTCTCCAGTAAGACCAATGGAAAATCGTATATTTAAATGGAGTAATCAACTGTGTAAACAGAGATGACAGAACTAGATAAATCATTATTCCTAAGAAGAAAACCTGAGTGTCACTGGTTCCAGTCCCTTCATAAATACAAAATGACATCCTATTTCTGATAAAGGTGAAAGGTTCTTTCTTGTCCCTCTGATTAGTAGAGTAACTAATACAATATATGCTGGAAATATATTCTACTTAGCTTTGATAAAACTTCAGGAGAGATTTTGTTGAGGTTCTGACACTGCACAGCAGAAAAGGTATGGCCTAATGATAAAACCATGGGACAAACAGTCTTTTGACTGTTTTGAAAGAGATGATGTATGAGGAGAGAGTATTGACATTGTTTAGCTGTAGAATAGAAGCTCCAAAAGTGGTAGAGAAACCACATTTAAATTGCAAAATATAACTGTGAAGAGACAGAAAATAAATTCCTGACCACATGAAAGATGATAGACTGGGCAGAAGATTTTAACTAAGCAACAGCTGGTGCTTGAAGGTAATAGGGNGATTCTAACTAAGCAAATAATAATCAGACAAGATACTAAGAGAAATGTCCAATATCATAGACGGTGACACCTCCAAACAGGTTGCTGGACAGGGCCATGGAGTCTGCATTGTTGGAAGTCTTAGGAATGACATATCATAAACTGAAAATAAATAAAAAATATTATTCCATTTTCCTTTGTATACATGCAAGGATGCCGCACTGGGGAAAGAATATTGACTAAATAAACTTTGTATGGTCCTTCCAATCAACATTTTTTGGTTATACTGAAATATATCATTAGAATGACAAGAAATAAGAATCAAGGGAATTTTTTATTGCCATTTGTCCACAAATACTTGCACATTTTTAAGGAAACATAATCCTGTGAAGTATTAGGTTATAATAGTAATGGCATATGATGCAGAATGTTTAATAGCAAGGATTTTTCAAAGAACCTCCCAACATTTTTCTGCCTATAGAACAGATGAAGAAAAAAAAGGTGAACGTCCCAATTAGTTAACCTTATCATAATTGAAGATTTTAGAACAGATTCTGAAGGAAAGCTCAGTGAAGAGAAGCACAGTGAAGGATGTGGTCATAAGAGGAGAATGGGATAAAATGCAACAAAGGTCTGTTGCAGGTGGACTTTGTCAGAACCAGTCTAATGACTACAAATTTACTTAACCTAATATATCTGTAGTCTACCTGTGAAAGTATCTGATATGGTGATCATGGAAAAGTATTACAGGGGAATTAGGTATAGAAAAAATGTAAGATGAATTCAGTTTGCCCATCATTTTGTTGATTATATTGGCATAGGAATTATCAGTCTTTTAATTCTCCTCTGCCACAAACGAACAAACAAACAAACAAGGATAAATGCTGAGTCTCAGTGTGCTACATTGGATAAGAATGGAAATTTTTCTTATGTGCTGGTCATCAAAAAAAAAAAAAAAAAAAAAAAATGAAGTT
>VZTT01063043.1:16275-27614 GCA_013400855.1 Buphagus erythrorhynchus | reverse complement strand
CACAGAATTAAAAATAAACAAATATTTTTGGGCATCACTGGGAGACAAATACCTATAGTCAGATGTACAAACTAGTGCATTAATGAGTCATCATCTGGAGGGCAGAGCACATATTGGGCTCACATTCAGGGGAAAGGTAGAAGCTGCGTACATTGGATGCTACTGCAGTAATTTAGCCAGAAAGAGCTATCATTTAACATTAATTCTGTTTCATAAAACAGCTAGGGAGAAAAGCAAAATTATAGAGAAGAATAACAAGGACCGTAATGCATAAATTAATCACTTGTGTAAGCAACATCCTTCCCCTTCCGGCCCCACTTCCATCCTGGTCTAGAAGACCAGCTTGACTCCCATCTGAAGGGCTTTAATTTCTGTATTTGTTTTGTCACATATTGCTGGGCTGGAAATTCTCAAATCCAGTTGCTCCTAAATTGGAGTCTCCATGGCAACATTCACAGAGGTGCACATTGGAGCCAGCTGCCAGAAGAAGACAGTTACATAACACAAACAGGAGGCTTTCTGCTTTTCACTTTTACTGCCCTGAGATACACAGACAGGCAGACTGATAGAATGTAAATAATAGTGTAAATCTCTGGTAGAAAACTGGATGATACCTCAAAGCTCTTTAAAATAATTTCAAGAGTGTAGAAGTTAGATTTCAAAAGGTGAAAATTTAGGTTGTATAAATGACTTACATTCATCCTTTGTGTTGCTTTTAGTGCTTAAAAGTAGTGACTTGCATCAAGGATATGAAGCTGAGAAGGTAAAGTGGTGGCAACACCAGCAGTATGTCAGTTTACTGCCAGCTAAATCCAATCTCCGTGTCAGTCAGGTAATGCTGGAGGTAGATCAGGACTCTCATGTCAACTGTGCAGTGCAAAGCATTCATAAAGAAGAAATTTTAAAGAATGACATGTTGGTTTTCCCAGAGTGACTGCAAGGAAATTAGTCTGGAAGATGAGAATGGAGACTGGGTTTGGGTGTGGAACTGAGGAGTAATTAAATACAGAGAGACTAGAGGGACCATACTTGCCATCATATTTAGAAAGGCAGTATTATGTTCAAAATTAAAACAAGAAAATTAGCAGTAAGATCGTTTAAGCAGCAGAAAATGCTTAAGTCTCCTGTGAAGCTTTCCTTTCATGCACTATGATACAAAAGAATAAGTCTTTTCCTCGACTTGGAGCAGATATTTGTATTGCATCATTGGCTACTTACTTCTCCAGGAATAATTTTGACCATTCTTTGACCCCAGCTGTGTATCTCCATACAGAAATACCATTCATCTTGATGCCAGCAGAATCCCACAAAAATTTAAAAAGGCTTCCAGGCCTTTTCAGGAAAGAGTGACTGAGAATGTTTAGATAATTTTATAATTAATATAAGGACAATTTTCTTTTTGCCCTCAGAAATGACTGACAAATTCAAAAGTTTACCTATGTATTATCTAAGATTTCAGACCTTATATTCTATATATATTCTATATATTCTATATATTCTACCTAGCTTCATGTGCAAAACATGTATATTTGTTTTTCACACAAAACCCCAACCTCCAGAAAGGTTTTGATAGACAGCAATATTTTCTGGGACAACTGCGCAAGCAGTTGTCCACTCTGGTATTTTGTCATTCAGATAAATGCTAATACTCAACAGCTGGATCTCAACAGTCATCCATTAAGACAAATTTTTCATTCAAAAGTAATCAGAAAATAGTTCAAGAAAAACATTTTAAAAGAAAATGAATCTTCTTTCTTTAACTAGGCCTGTTTCCTCTGTTAATTGTCAGCAGGGATATCTGCATCTTGGTGCAATTTCATGTTACACAACAGTTTGAAGCTTAATTTCTTCTGTGCTTTAAAAATACAAGGAAAATAAAAAAGAAAAGGTGGAAAGCTGGTACTGACTAAGTCTCTTCAGCTGAGCTGAAACACGGGGTTTGGGTAGCATCCATCAGTCCCAGCAAAGCATGGCTAGATTAGGGTTTGCCTGGCTGATAAAGCTTACCATGGGTATCCTCCTGTCACAACCTTGAAAAAAACCCATCTTTTCAGTTTCTCCTGACAGGTTTTCTTTGACTTCGTGCCATGTCCTGTGCAGGAACAATATTTTGTAAAAACAATGAAAATGTGAAATTCAGAATCTACATTATGGACAGTTACAACCTTTAACTACAACCCTACAGGCATTACCAGTTTCCTTAATTTTTTTTTTTCAAGCAGAAAATGTACAGGGGCAATGGTTGACACTGGGCTTCTTAATCACCTGATTATACACTTCATGAAATTAAAAAATAATTCTGAGGCAGAGAATTCAGACAGAAAATAAGGAGGCAAAAATACAGGCCTGAAATGCAATTGGAATTTCTGGATCACTAAAATTCTGAAATTCTGACATTTCAGTTAACTTCTTTTTCAAATTCAGTCAATAAAGGTAGGAAGCAGATGTACCAGAAGTGTATAGTAATGGAGCAAACAAGAATTGTAGAAATTTTTGGAAATAAATAACCAACTTACAAATAAAATCAACATAAATAAATGTCTATAAATAAAATGTGAATAAAATCAGTGTTTCCTAAAGTCAAATTTACATTAACAAGTACTTAAACATGTTGTGCTTAATACTCTTGAGAAAAAAAATGTTTACCATTAAATCATTTTGCAAATCTAGAAAAAGAAGTATCCAGAAGAACAATATTATTCTAAGTTGAAATTGAATCTAGTCAATACCAACAGTCAAAAAGAGTAGGAAATTTTAGAATTATTTTTTCTAACATCTTTATTAATAAAATGCTTTCACTTAACTACATTATTTCACTTAAAAATATGTTTAAAGAAATTTTTGAAATAAGCATAGGATCCAGGAAGATGGTTTCCCCTTTCCCTCCTTCCCCGTTTTGAAAAACAAAATCCTAAAAATTGGATAAATCAAAACCTTTTCTGTTGTCCCTAACTAACTTTCTCATATAATTTTTTTCATTTTATTTGCTAAGCTAAAAGAATCCTCTATTCCATGTTTCCTCTGGCAACAACTATAAGTAAAAGACTAGAGAATAACTGTAGGCACTTCACTGCTGAGTAGCTTTGCAATCCTTTGTGGTATTGTTCTGGAAAGGATTTCCCATCCAGGTTAGATTTTGACATTTGAGACCCCAAGCAGCAATTCGCATGGCTGGCCAGGAAGAGAAAGGCACCCGAGTTTTTTCCCAGCTATGTGCTGCACAGGGTGCATGAACAGCCACAGAGCCTTGTTCTTCCCACGGGGACCACAGACCAAGCAGAGGGCCACGCTCTGTCAGGGCACAGAGCCCTGCCAGGTTCTGGTGCTTTGTCCAGCCCAAACTTTTACACCCCAAGTGGAAATTGAAGCCATAGACAGATCTTTTTCTTTTTCTGCAGATATGTGCTCTTACAATAGTGAACGAAGAGCAGGGAGAAGGGAATAGGAGCCTGAGAATGGCAAGATGAAGGACTTGCACTGATGGTATGAACTCACACATCTCCATGGTACTTCAGTGAAGCTGGCTAAGATATTGTGAGCTCTTACTGCTTTTGTTTAGTGCTCACTCATACAGAATATGCTGCTAGCTTTCATCTGCAATGAATTACAGCATCTCTGGCTTGTGTCAGCTCAGCTGACCAGTACAGGAAGTACAGAGCATACAGGGAAAGTATCTGCCACAGACAGCCCTTCAAGGAGCATTTTATTTTCATACCTTTATACTCCCATGCACATACATTTGAACCACAGCATAATTAAAATTGCATCTAAATGGCAACGTTTAAGCACCTTGCTGGAACTTTGAAAGTAAAATTTATGGGCTTTATGTTAATTTGGTAAAATCATAATAAACATCTCACACTGGGATAAAGATACTTAGTGGGACATCTCTCAAAGTCAGAACTGGATGCAGGGCTTCAGGCTGCCATTTTTGCCTTTGGCTGTTTCCTGCATTGAAATTCAGCACATTAAAAATTCTTTGCCTTGCATCAAAAGCACTTGATCTTTGTGCAGATTTTCTTTCCAAAGGCTACAGCTTGTACCTTCCCAAGCACCAATCCTCAAAAAGTCTCAAGTGAAGCTTTCCTTGTGAAAGCGATTTAATTTTATCTAGTACAAACCAGGAACAATTTATTATGCCTTCAGCTCTTCAGTTGCCTCTCTGCCTCTCTGACTGTCAGTGTTTAAACCAAACTCAAGATTGACATACAGAGAGCAATTTTGCCAATAGCTACTCCCAGAATTCTTCGCATCTGTACCTGCATTTTTATCTTACAGGATGGATTACCAATGCTACAGAAAGTGCAGATCCTCAGTGAGCATTCTTTTTCATTCTTATAAAAACTAAACCTTCTATTTCTTATTCCTGTATCTTGGGTGCAGATACCATTTATCACCTTCCCCTACAATTATGTGTAGATTTTTCCAATACCATTTTTCTATATTTAGTTCATTTGAGCAGTTCACTTTCTGGCAAGTAAAAAAACAACATCTTGTATGGTAAGACCCCTGTTCCAGTTCTGAACTGGAATTGATCTTCCTATTTTGTCTTGTTTGTAGTGAGCAAAGCACCTCTCTCTGGAGTACTCTCCTTCCACATACTACTTTAAACAAAAAATCACTCTGTTCAAGTGGAATAAACATACTAGAATTTTTGAAAAAAAAACCATTCTGTCATACAAGGAAGAGTAAACACTAAAATCTCAATGTCTTTTCATCTATATATTTATTTATGTGTTTAATTTGCATTTGCTAGTACAACCATGGAACAATAAGCATGAACAGAACTCCAAGCAAATTCCTGAAATATCCTTGGTTTTGCTCTTGACACACATCCTTTCTTAAAATCCCTCTCTTGAGAAAACTTGAAATTAATTTGAAGCATTCTGTTTGCTTCACCTCCGAACATAGTTTACTATAAGTCTTAAAGGGAATATCTACTCTTAGGTAAACCTTTATGGGTGACCTCCGGGGACAGAACTAGAAACATCCATACTATCTCTAAAGAAATTGGCATAATATTTTTCTAGTTATATTTTTTCATTATATAGGAAAACTTCAATATGCCAGGAAAAAGTTCCTCATCAAAATGTCACTAAATAGATAAATAAATAATTCCTAAAAATATTCAGCAAAAAAATCTCCCTTTCAAAAATAAATGATACACCTTATGTTTATCAGGGAAATTCTCTGTAGATGTATTTCATGAAAATTTATCAGAGTAAACACAAATATGAGCCACATAATGTCACACTGCTGTAAATATGAAGTCCAATGATGTTGTTGCTTGCAGTTAAAACTAGGAGATCATACAGATGCCTGGATGTTTTTTTTCCCTAAGGTTTCTCCAAGAAGAACAAGGTGCAAGTCGTAAATTATTTACTAGTGTCTGAACTTCTCCCCATGAACAGGAACTAGGCAAATACATACTGAAGAAACAATGCAAGGATTTGAACAGATCTGTTCAATTATCCAGACAGAGGAGTAGCTCTCTTATTCCAATATATATCATCATGTATTGTAACTGCTTTAATTAATGTCATTTAGTTGCATAATTCCATAGGCCATGGCAAAAATGTGTATTATATCAAATTCCTTTATCAATTCTGAAGTCAATTCCTTCAAGTATGTAGCTGGCAATGTTATGGCCAGTTTTCCAGGAAAAATAAACCACTTTCCAGGTCATGTTGGTGTTCTCTTAATTCCTTGAATTGTTTCCTGAAGAAAGTGAGCCCCATTATATATTCTCAGTGTAATCTTGAATGTATTATACATTTGAGGAAGGGTGAGCTGAATTGGGTAATTTCTTAATTGCTGTTTGGGTCTGTTTTCACATCTTGATTGCTAAAAGAGTCACAGTGTATCTGGGCTAGTGGCCGAAAAGAACTTAAATAGTATGAGACAGACAATCTGATGGCTACTAACATTTGCTATACTTTGAGGTTATAGCAACATTAGTATCCAGTGATTGATGCAAAGTGATTGCTAATTGCTATAATTAATCAAATGTCATTCAGCACTGAGGAGCTATTGACATCACACACACACACACATGCAAAAGCACACAGGGAAATCCTTCACCCAAGATTGTCACAAGTTCAGAAAAATGCTATTTATTTTTATCAGTTTCTCCTTTGTTTGCTGCAAAGGCAAGGTTCCACGTGCTCTGAGAACAGTAACATGATAGTGGGAAAATTTGCACTTTGGCCTCCATCAGCATTCCCTAATTCAAAATGCTTCCAGGGTCTTCAGCAATGCTGAGATAGAGTAACTGCCCAACCAAATGGGGAATATGGCAGCCAGATATTTTTTCTGCTTGAGGTAATTATTGCAAACACATACAAGGTCCGTGATAAGGTTTTATGCAAGAGTGCAAACTGATAGCTGGGCAAACAACTTCAGTTAATATAGAGAATGCAAGTGAAAGTTTCATGTAAGGTCAAATAACTAATATTGTAAGTATCACAAGTAACATGAGTATATGAATAATGTCAAGAAATTCTTCCTGTACTTATTCACTTGCTTTCAAGGTTGTGGATGTGTGAAATTTGTACTGAAACTAAATGCATCTTTGGTTATTAGGAGAAGACTTTTGCAGCAGCTGCAGGAAAGTCTTAACAATATTTGCTGATTTTTTTCTACTTTTGCTAAGTGTATGCTGCTTTTGCACTTGCTCTCTGCAGTCATTCAAGAGCTACCAGGAGTTTTTGAAGAATATTTTAAATTATTTCTGGATACTACTGGGACTGTTCCTATACAAATAAAATGGGAATAAAAAAGTGCAAACAGGAGCATCTTAGATGTATTCAGGGACCAAAACCCATTCCATATGACAGATGGACACCCCTCTGATCCAAAAAGTCTTAAGATTCTCTCCATAAGTAAATTGTTGCTGTCCAATCTGCAAAGATCACAGCAGTGATGCTGATGGTAGGGGTCTGGTATACTGCAGAGATGAATATTTATATCAATTATTACCACAAAGTTCAGCATCCACCTTTGGGATTCTGTGAATGAACAGCTATAATCAGTGTGTAAGGCAGGCATGCACTGACGGTGAGTAGAAACAGTAAGACAACTATGCATTTAGGTAATGCTAATTACTGGCTCAGGTGGAAGGAAAAGTAGAAGAGAAGCAGAGCAGATGTGTTGGGAACAAGCAGTGTGCATCTGCTTTTCATTTGATCTATTCAAGCCTTTGGTGGCCAACTAATGTTTCCTTAGATGTATATCTTTAATTTTTATTTCATATGACACTTGAAATATCAGTACCTTTCCTCAGGAGTTGGACTCTAATGATCCTTTTGTTTCCCTTTCAACTCAGGATATGCTGTGATTCTATGAGATGGGCCCTTTCCAAAGCAGATCTACACAGCTCTGGAAAAAAATGCCTAGTCCTCTGAACAACTCCATCTTGTTTCTCTGGAAGCTTCTTTTCTTAGTGTCATTAACAGGTTACTTGCACTATCCCTTTGCAGAAAGTAAGCTCATATAAAAACTGCTAGGGCTGGCCAGAGCTTACCAGTTTGTATTTTGTTTGGTTTGATTTTAACCATTGCCCAGAGCAAACATCTAATATCAGTTTAATGGCAAACTGGGAAGAGCTTATTTGTTTTCTTTCTTGGCCAAAAGCAGAAAGAAACTAGCATATTTCGTATAAAAAATCCCCAATTGACATAAAATATTATGCATTTCTCATTAGTACAGATTTTGAACGATTAATATAAAGAATTAGACTCTGTTATTCTCTATTCTCTTACATAACTAAGCACTTGGGTGGAAAATAAAGTTTTGTAAACAATATTTAGCAAATATTTTCAATTATTTAGTATTACATGTCAGCAAATTGTTCCAGCTTATAAATTAGTTCAAAAATACATGGTAAGGGAGATGACATACCATGTATGCCACTCACTATAGAGTGTCACTTGGACTCTTGCTTATTGTTTGAAGATGCTGTAAAACAGTAGAAGCCATTTCATTCTACCACTGGAATTCAACCTTTAATCCACCTAATATACTTGCAACATCTTAATTTCCCTATGCTGTCCCTGGTGAAAATGTTATCTGCAATACATGCTAACAATATTTTGCTCCAGGGAGCATCTTCAGATGCAAGATTTTAAAGCTGTTTTCAGTTCTTTCCATCTTGTCAAGAGATGGAATTTTAAAAAACATCGTTACAAGCATTTTTAATTTTGAGAGCAAATGGCAAATAGAGATAGGCAAAGAAGATATTTAAGGGCATCATATACGTACACAGAGACACATAGCAATGCCATTTAATATGACTGCATCAGTTTTTGGGCATAGGCAATGTTCTGCCAAATAGATCTGTGTAAGAGCACAATCTCCTCCAGGCATTTCATGTGCTGTGTTTTTTCATTACACATTTCAAATACAGTGTTTTCAAACTATCAGCTAAGTACCATAGCTTCCCAGTAAATCTGACCACTGAACTTGCAACTAGTGTATTTTTGGGCATGATTTTCTTTGAAATTATCAGAAATTGAGTAAATAACTTGCAATTATTCTCTTTCTTTGAAACAGATCCAAAGCAAGGGTGTGCTAATCCGTTCAGTTTTTCTAGTTACTGCACAAGGCATGAAGAAAAAAACACTCAAGTCAGTCTCCATATTCTTCTCTCACTCTCTTGTGTTTTCTGACTTAGGTAGCAATTCAAGGCTAACCTCAGCCCAAAAACTCAATATTTGCTTCTGACCTGCATTACTGAAAAGTCTTTTTTTGTTGCTGTGATGGGACACAACCCCACTTCTGACTCACATGTTTATCACTGGTTCTCACCAACCTGTTTCTTCACTGTCATCACAAGTACCCCACTGCAGAGATTTTGTGAGCATAGTTCCTCTCTCCCTGGAAGATTTCACCTGACCAGAAGCACAGAAACTAGAAAAAATGGACAGATAAACATCCTTAAATACAGACACCTCTCCTATACAAAACACCACAGTGCACTAAGCAAACTTACAGTAACATGTGGACAAATCACTAAAACAGGTGCTCCTTCTGCCACGAAGTACCTATCTACCCTGTGTGATCCATAAAAAATAGGGCATATTCTTGAAGATCCCATGAAACATCTATATATTTTGCAGGTCTGTGCATGGATGAGAATACGTTAAAAATATTGAACATGATATTAAATCATATGGAAGAACTGGATGATGATGGATGACATGTAGTCCTGGTTTGCTCAGAACCTGGTAAAACACTACAGCTCACATATCTTCTATGGAAATCCATCATTCCCTAGGCTTTGGTAAGTTATCCATCCATACTTTCATGCTCAGCAGGATGTTTATATTCATTGGCTATATCATAGCCATAGGGAAAGAAACATGGGAAGGTTGACACTGAGGACTTGATATTCATTCCTGACACAGGGGTTTCAGCAGTTCTGTCTTACCATAAGGTAGCTCTAGCAGGCTCCTGTGGATGCTAGACCTGAAGGAGCTAAGTGCTGCTTTTGGTTCTTCTCTCGTCCAAATGGCATGCAGTTTGTGCTCTCGCAAACTGCTCCATGTCATGATCCAAAATTCAAAATGTGGCAACTGTGGAGGCTGAGATTTGATTAAAGATCTCACTAATAAAATGAAACAGTACTCTAATTTAATCCATTATTTTCCTTCATGATGTTCATCAGGTCTATGTCTTCCCTGTATCCTGTTGTCAACTGACAGCATTAATTTTCTCTCAGCAGCCACGAGGGTGCAGAGCCTGGAGCCATGTGGGCACACACAGGTTGTTGGGCTGTATCATGCACATCACTGCTGGGAGGCAGAAGTAAGGGATTCTCATATCCATGAAGGAAATTTTTTGTGCTCAGGAAGAAAAGGTGGCAGTGGCCCATGGAGGGTCTGGGGGTCCATTTTGTTTTTTGTCTCAGGGACTGAGTGGCACCGGGTCCAGCTGGTCAGATGTAGAGTATTTCTTTGCATGTAAATCACCTTCTCTTGGTATATTTTTGCTTTTTATATTGTTTCTGTTATTGTTGCTGCTGTTCTTTTTCTTACGTCATTGCTGTTTCCAGTAAATTGTTCATATCTCAACTCAGGATCTCTGCCTTTCGTCCTTCTCACCAGAGGTGGGCAGAGGAGGGAGCAGCTCCTGGTTTTTCTGTTTCGTCTGAGCATCAATACCATTCCTAAATTATCACACTTGTATAAGAGAGACCTCTTCTAACTCTAAAGAAAAGAAGTTTTTTTTTTCACTTTGCATATGAATACCACGGCCTGAAGGATATATAGATACTCGTGTTAACCATGATGTTTCTAAAATATTTCTCTTCTTTTTGAAATTAGAAACGTCAGATAAAATCCTTCCTTAAAAAGTACAGCCCTTCATTTTACATTTCATAGTATTACAATATTTACAAATTAATTTTAAAGGTTTCTTTAAATGTTTATTTGGTGCACTTGTATCTGTCTACCTAAGCAGCAAGAGACACAGGGGGATGACTGAGACAGGGAGATAGACAGATAATTGGGTGCATAAAGGGACAATTCAATCTTGATTACTACTGATGTAAATGTGAATCACATTTACTGAAGCCAGCATGATATCTCTTGTCTGACACCTGGGGAAATGAGAGCAGAATGTTACTCTTAACATTTTTTATAAAATCATTATTGGAGTTATTGCATCAATTACATTCTCAAATATAGTATTTCTCTCCACAGACCTATGAGTTTTGCCATCTAGTGAACTGGTCAGCTGTCATTTTAAACACCAGCCACTCGATAACTCCTTAAATTAACAGAAGTGGAGGTCATAGGATTATCATTAAAATGTGAAATCCCCAAATAATTTTGTATTTATTAACAGACTTGGAGAAAACTTTACCCTACTGTTAATAGTAAGATGTATATGATTAGTCACAGCCTGAGAGACATATAAACTGTTTATGATAGTGTATTTAAACAAAATTATTTAAGAAAATTTTATGTATGTGCCATAGTTTGATTTGCCAATTTAAATATACTCATTTTCTGTTGTGAGACAGAACCAGGAGCAAAAGAGCAAGGCAGGCCTAAGAGTTAAAAGGGTATAAAAAAACTTTATTAACTACACAAAGAAAGAGAAAGAAAAGCAAATTCAGAATAAAATCTTCAGACAACTCCTACCTTCCCTCTCCCAACTTTCATAACAACAAAACAAACATACAAAAAACTACTTCAGTCAGTTCCCAAATTAAATAGTCCTTTTTTCAGTTCACTTTGGAGAGAGAAGTTTCCTCTTGTCAGGCCATAGGGACTTCTCCACAAGGAGGGAAAAAAAACCCCAGTCCTCTCGTGGTTTCACTTTCACGATTTGCATCC
>VZTT01063042.1:16632-99872 GCA_013400855.1 Buphagus erythrorhynchus | reverse complement strand
GAAAATTCAACCCCCAACAAACACTTACAGACATATTTAAGCTTCTTGAGATGACAGACTGTTATAACTGCTTTTGAAAGTGAGTCAGTGTCATGTCAGCTCTACAAAATGATTGTTCTCTTGATGGTGTTCTTGGATAGCTGGCCACTCTCTTACTAGAAGGGAAAGCACGAATCACTATGCTGTTACTTCTTTTAAATGAGCTCATTAACCAAATACTTTGTGTAGAAAAATACTTCTTCCCAAATTGCATCTGCCCGTCCTGGCTGTGATCTTGTGGTGTGTGTGCGCAAGCAATCTTGTACTCTTGTTCTTCACTAGCACTGCAGGCTGAAGTGCTGTCTTTTGTTTCAAAAACTAAATCCTTGTCTAGGGAAAGGAGATATATTCAGAGTTCCAGCCATGTGTTTAGGGTGACAAGCCTCTTGCAAAACTGCTCCAGGGCTGAACAGCCCATTGCAGTGTCTATCCTGTATCACACTGTATTGTTTCAGTTATGTACTGACCTGCACTACATTCTGATTCTGCCCAGAAATTAAGCTTCATGTTGCTACCAGTTTTTAACTCCGATGTTGGTGTAATTTTTAAAACTGTTGAGTCCTCCTTTTGGAACCACTTTCTGCAGTATTTAATTTTGCCTTCTTCGTCATACTCAGATCTTCATTAATAAAATTATTTCAGAGGTGCTTCCTGTGGGATTCTGTGGAAGATCTTAACAGTCAGTCTGGAGAGATGGGGCACAATTCCAGCATCAAAGGGTGTAGTCAAGCAAATGCTGATTTTTGAGGCATGCAATGTAATGTATATAAAAATGTATCCCTTTTGGTTGGTGGTCAGATTAGACTAAGACCAGACTGCCCAATTTTCTTTGCCTTTTGCTGAGTTTTCTTCTTGCATGTGGTTGTAAAATTGTTAGAGGAAAGCACAGGTTCATTTCAGCGGAAATGTAGCTGCACCTTCTGGTCATAACAGGAGCCTGGCACAATCTGTGGGGCAAAGGGACAAACTAGGAGATCTCTCCTTTCTTTAAGCGTTCTTGAGGCACCTTTTTTATGTACTTCTTATCTCTAAATATACGGATATTTTAGTTTCATGTAGCACTAGAAGTCCCCTTTTGCTTGGAATGCTTTTACTATTAGACATTCGCCTAAGTACATTCCAGGCAGACTTCTGTTGCTTAGCTCATTGTTAACCAAAACACGCTTCTAACAATCCGAGTGGGCTGCCTTGGAGAGACCACTTGGAACAGAGAGAATTGATTTTTCACTTTAACCAAAAAGGTTACTGTAACCTTTCTGACGCAGTGGGCTCAGTATGGCAACAGACTTTTCTCTGGCTTACCTTCCTTTTTTATTTCCAAAACTGAAGAACCTTTCTTACGCAGGGCTATGTAGGAAGCAGATGCTAGGGTGATGGAAATTACAGAAATTACTAACTAATTGGTCTTTTTAGGATTTTTTAATGCTCTTACCTCTTCTTCAATTGCTAGGAGGTTTTTTAAATGATATTACTAAGTATGAATTGTTTTCATAAGCAATATCGCTTCTTTAATAGAATAAAGTGCTGTTCAATCTGAAAGTATTTTCTTAAGCTTTCAGATGAGATTTATGATGGATTTGTTGTATCTAAGCCAGTTGCCCATAGCTTCTTCTGACCTTGTGTCAGTTCCAAACTGATTTCTAATTGATTTAAAGTTGTGTATTAGAAACATATGTAGTCTTTGATAGCAGATTAAAAAAAATATTTTAAAAATACACAAAAAGCATAACAAGTCTAAATGGGTTCTCCAGCCAGTGAAGACATCTTTGTAGGAATATATCAATATCTACTTCCAGTATTCTGCTGAGATTATTAATGTATTGAAATTATACTTTAAAATAATTAGATATTTATCTGGAAAGCACTAGGGGCTGGGGGAAGATCACTTCTATAAGCCTGAGGTTTCTATAGCATTCGCAGTCTTAGTTAGAAGTATTAGTATTATTAGAAGTATTAGAAGATGCATTACTCATTTTTTCAGTAGTGGAAGATTTATGTCTTTCATTTAATTGCTCATACTTAAAATTTTAAAGCATATAGAGCATTCACTTGAGAGTATTCCTTTAGATCTATATGAAAAATACAAATTGCAGAGCCATACAGATACTGCAGTGTGTGCAGTGTGAGGTACAGCTACCATGCACATTGGTTAGTTGGAGTGAGGAGTTCTCACAAGTCTCTTCGCTGTGTGATGCTGGACTGTCACCCCACCCTGTGTGTACACTTTGCATCTTGGTGAGTGAGCTGCCAGGTGGAGGCAGCTGCCAGGTGACTTTGCTTTTTCCTGCCACAACAGTTACTGGGAGCTGCAAAGCACAGGTCCTGTGTCTGTGTTGTGCTTGTCAGCATCATAAATCTGCTAATTAATATGAAAATAGGAGTTAAATACAGTCTTAAAAGATGCAGGATTTATTTTCAAAGTATGAAGAAAGAAAAATGGCAGCCTCCTGCAGTGATGGTAGTTACTAAATTGAAGAGAACAAAAACAGGACTTTAACAAATGCAGGTGATGTTTAGTGACAGATACAGTCACTCATGCCTTTTAATGTAAGATAGCACAGCTGTGTAATACTTTTAAAGCTTTAAAATACATGATAGTATGAAATCTGATAAAAAAGTATGCTGAGAAGCAATTAGAGCTGGAGTAATTCCTCTTTGTGCTTTTGGAAGTTCAAAGACAAAGTAAAAAATTATGAAGAGTTAGTTACTTGGAAAGTAATTACATCAAAATGTGAAGGCATTTCCACTGGTTTGCTTTATTTTCTTTCCCAAGATAGTTGTAGCTTTTTTTTTTTTTTCCTGGAACTTTGTGTTTCTCCTTTATGCAACTGCAGAATCTGCAAAGCTGTGATGTAGTAGTAAGCACTGTGTTTAGAGAGTGGTGAGTCTCCATCAGGGGCTGAGTGCCACAGGCTACGAGGGCCTGGCCCATGCAGCTCTGCCTCAGGCTCTCAAGCCTCTCATCTGGGTTTGACGTTTTAGATTTTCCAAGAGGGAAATTACCAACTCCTAACTATTGTATGGGGAAAAACATTGAACGGTTTTGTTGTTTTTTTTGGATGAGCTTAGACCAATAATTTAGAAATAGTTGAGTTCCTAGTTAGTGGTGTTAAGTGATGCACTTGTCTGGGCGAAGCAGTGCTGTGCAGTGGGAATGCAGCCCTGTGTGTTCTGTGCAGTGACCCGAGCAGCTGCTCAGTCCTGCACTGAGGGAGTGCTCCTTGGAGCTTGTGGTGTGCTCATCGGGAGGGACCTTCCCCTTGGGCTTTTGCTTTTGGTAGCAGACGTGCAAAGGAAAGTAGGAAGGTAAAATTCAGTCTTTCTGCAGGGTGATGGTAACTTTCCTCATGCCTTCCTCTCTGAAATCATCTGGAAAACATTATTTAGCCAATGTGCCTTTGATGGAATTCATCACCACAAGTGCTCGTCTGTCATGAACAAACCTAATAGTTTGTAAATTATAGTCTGGGAGAGAAGATTACTTTTGAAACATCTTTTCAAAGGAAAATTTGTTCCATTAAAAGATCTTTTTCTTATAAAATAAACCTGCCTGCAAAAAAAGTATTTTTTTTAAATCCTCATATTTGAAATAAAGTCAAAATATTTCAAGATGAGAATCAGCTCAGTGCATGACTTCACTGAAAATAGTTTTCATTTCCCTCTGTCCTTTTGCTGCACGGGTGGGGGTTTCTCACTTGATACTGGTGATGTGCTAGGGATGGCCTTTCATGTGTATTACTGTGGGGACTGGGGGAAATCCATTAAAGCAGACCTTGCACAAAGACAAGCCCATTGGTAGGGATGGGGGATGAATTAGCTATATGACAGAAGTCTTTGGGCAAGTATTTTACCTTTTTGAAATTTATTTATTATTTTTTAAATAAGATTTTTTTCCTAAATAATTTCCAGTCCAGTTGGAACCTAGCATTTGAAATCCAGGTCTGATACCTTGCTGTTGCTTACCAGCACTTCAGTTCTTTTAAATTTCTTTTGAAGTGTAGAAAGTTGTCTTAGAAATCTGCTGTTTTGTCAGATGTTTTGACTGTCATATAAATCAAGAAACCAAAGTACAAAATCCTGTATGACAAAACACCCACCTTCTTTCGGCAGATTCCTGAGGATTTCAAAGAGTGTAAAGCCCTGAGAGCGTCTTGAGGACTTTCTCTCCTGGAACTCATTGTAGTTGTTTAAAGTGCTTGGATGGTTTGTGCTTGTGAACGTCCCAGAGAAACTCAGATTTCAGTTCTCAGTATTTTCCCCATTTCTGTCTGACACAAGGGCTGGGTAAGTTGTTTAAATGAGTCCCTCCTTTCATATTTTACCTTATAAGTGCACAGGCCTCAGTCAGGAAACTTCCCAATTTGCCTCTTGTTTTTGCAGTGCCGGACTGCTGACACCTGTCATGCATTCCTGGTGATCCGGGGGAGACCTTTCTATTTCAAATTAACTGGCTTCAAATGCCAGGAACAGAGCCACTAACTGACTGGGAAGCACTAATAATACTCAGTGTCATAAACCTCTGAGATCTTGCCTACTGTGCCAGAATTTGGTGACTCTCTAAGGGGCTGCTGGTGACTCTGGTGTCACTGATTTTCACAGTTAGCCCTACAGTGATCCCCCAGTCCAACTGGTGGACATAGGGGCTCACCAGAAGTTAGAGCATGTTGTTTTAAGATGCTGTGGGAAAGAACACAAAAGCTCTGTGGATTTACAAGCTCTGCAGTCATCATTGCAGTTTGCTGCATTGTTCTTCAGATATTTTAGAGGCTTGCTTTGTATGAAGCAATTTTCCTATACATCTTTATATATGGACTGTATTGATGGATGGCTCAGTGACACATGGAGAGTTTGATGGGAGTCTGGTCATGAATGGTATTGCCAACTGAGCCTGAATTTAGCACAGGGATAAGGACTTGTACTTGACAGAGTGATTAATTACATCTGATAAGATTCAATAATGCATTGTCAGTTTCTCTATATGTCCTCTTTGAAATGATGGATCTACAATATCCACAGTATTTTTCAGTGGTCATTAGATGATGTGTAGAAATGGAAAGGGGTACATGTATGTGAATATTGTGTGAAAAACATCCTGAAGTAATTGATTTTGTACATAACAATTACTTCATTGTGCTGATGAATTTTAATTGCAGCATTTGCCAGAAAATAAATTGTATTCCAAAAAGACATTCTTTAAGTTTAAGCTCAGAATAGCTAGAAAATAACTGCAATAATCATATTTTTGCATTTTTTTTTGAAAGTAGCATAATTAATAAAAATGTAATCAAATTCTTTAACTGACCGATAACTAATTAAAACAGAGGAAGGTATATGTAATGATAACTAGTTTCAAATCTTGGCATCTATAATTCGCAATTACTGTTACATCAAATGCAGTTGTTTCTGTTATTTTGGTGGGATTCTGGGGGGCAAATGTTTCAGTATTTCAGGATTCTAGAAAAAGAATTAAATGAATAATTTTAATTACTGTGCTCTGCATTAAAAATCTCACAAACCACAAGTGGACATTTGCACCATCAGGTCATGCCTTGCTATGTGAATGATGAATGCTCTGAAAGAAATTTTCTCTGGGTATTTTTAAACTAGGTCTCTAATTTTGATCCTTCTGCTGTGACTTTGTGCATCTTATTTTAGCCTTGTATTCCTTGAAGTCCAAATAGAGCATACTGGAGAGATGTAATGTCTCGGAAATGGGGTTCAAATTTATTTGTGCACTCATGGGCAGAACACAATATGGCAGGGAGTATATGAAAAGTAAGTTCTTTTTTTTAAAGTCCGTCTCCAGACTGGCAAAAAGATGCCTGATGGATTTCTTTGGCTCTGACTGATCTCTTCTACCTCTCTGCATGGAGCATCATCAGCATGCTAGAGATAAGTTCTGAAAAGACAGATTGTTCTGAAAGAGTGAAATTCCTCTGAAGAGCTCTTAAGCATTGGTAGACTGGCAGTATTGTCTTTCTCCTGTGACAAGAAAACATTGTTGGCTTTAAATAGAAAGTTGGATCACGTCTGCAGTCACACTTCCTGAGGGTGGAAGCTGGAGGAGATGGTCTCGGTGGAACAGCTTGTGCCGAGTAAGAGGCGATACCTCACTGCTTGCAGGCTTGTGCGGCCCTCGGGGAGCTGCAGGGAGGTGACTCAGCGAAGGTGTGAGCAGTTTGCTGCTGTGTCTCTGGGTCGGAGTAGTCCATCCGGCTGCGGCGTGGAGCACGTGGGAAGGGACAGCGCTGCAGAGCCAGGCGCTGAGCAGATGGGGAGAGAGGAGCAGGCCCGGAGATGTTCCCTGTGCGCTCATTCCGCAGCACCAGCTTCGCTGTCCTCACAAGGGTCTTTAAAGCCCGACTGCCGGCATTGCTGTGTCTGCTGTTAGAACTTGGTAGGAACAAAAGACAGCTTTTTGTCAGAGGAGAGGACATTGCTAAGCAACTGGTAGCACAGTAGCAGTCTGAAATATTTATGTGACGTTAGCTTTATTTTTTATGTGAGGGTTTTGTATTTTTTAGCCAGCCTCTCGTACCCCAAAATCTGTGTTGTTTGTTCTGAATTCCGTAGCTGAAGCTGCCTGGCAGTCAGGCCTGTTCAGAAGGTTTTCTGCCAAAGCCTTGTGTGATGTAAGATACTTGCTGTTCTTTCCAAGTCCATAGGGCTAGTACATATATTCTGGCATTGGTGGTTCTCATGAGCAGATTAATGCTGTTTTGAGACATGCAAATGTCCATACTAATAAAGCCAGTTGTAAGGTGGAGATTGTAACTCTGGCTTCACAAGGGTGTTTCTCCTGTTGTTTCTATCATTTTTGTGATGTGTATGAATGGGCTAAATGAGACAGCTGATTCCCACCTGTTGAGACCTCATCTCCTGATACAAACAATCACACAGCTGGCCATGGGTTCTTAGAGTGTAATGTTCAGAATTTGTGGGGATCCTCACAAGCGTTTAAGTGGCGACATAATGTGAAGGGCATTAGAGAACAACAGTAGGGATTCTGAAATTTACCCTTTAAAATTCATCTACATGTTTACTGCTGAATGTTGTTCCTGCCTATCCCAGAATGGATATGTGGCTACTGAATGAAGGGCCAGATTTGTTCTCAATTCCTTGACTTCAGTGAAGTTGCTCCTGATCTCCACTGGTGAATCTTCAGTGCAAATCAGGTGATTATTCTACTTCTGGAGTCAGATGTAGCCTACTTCTGACATGGCATTTCAGACTCCTACACAGGCAGGAGTTCTGTCTAAATACAGACATATTTGTTTCTCATTGCAGACAATGGTGATTCATATATGTGTTAGGTAACTTTTGTTTTTTTTTTTTTTTTCCTTTTCATTTAGTAATGCATAATTTAAATGCCAGCAATGCCAAAACACTTAAAATATATATTACTTTTTTTGACAAAGATTTTTCTCTTAGAGTTTTTAATAGTTCATGTATTTTAGAATTTTTCAGTATTATTTGTTCTTGGTATTAGCTTCCCCTTTAACTACCTAAAGGATATACTTTAACTCTCACGTTGCAGAATTTCTACTGTTACAGACATCTGTTTTTTTATAGTACTATGTTTATGTAGTTCCCTAATTCCTGATCATATTGGCTTGATTCTAGAGGACAGACTAATACTAACTGTGATTTTCCCCTCCCCATTATGCTTTTAATCCTCTATGGCTGTCAAAGTGTGGATGTCTGTGAGATGCAGGAAAGAATGTGTAGGCAGATGGATGGTTTAATGACCTCACAGGCTTGCAGAAGTCAGTATGCAAAGTATGTGAACTCCCTGGTGCTGGCAGGCTGGTGGTCCTCCAGCAGCTGAACTTTAACTGCCAGGCAAGAGAAACAGGGGAGCCATGGGTGAAGGTGGTAACCGTGAATAAAGGTGTCAACAACATCAGATTTTAGGGCTCTCACTTTCAAATCGTTACTCACAGAGTTCTCATGTTATTTCAGAACAACAGCTTGTGAGGAAGGTAAGAATTCCACAGCAAATCTATCTAAACAGGCATGGATTGAAGGGGCTGCTAAAACAAGACAATACAAGACTAGTGTATTTGCACTTCCTTTGGTCTGTTCTTAACTTTCAGATTCACCAAAATCTTCAGGAAGAAGTGAACGAGGAAAATATTTGTGCAAAGAGGTGGAAGTTGAACACTCTGGGGGAAAAAAAAAAATGAAGTAATTGGGCTATTACTTTATCAAAAAGAAAAATACCAGGCAAAGGAAAGCAGAAACTAATTTGATTTCGGTGTAAATGTAGTGACTGTCCAAAGGAAAACTGCAGAGCAGGAAGTAAGTTCTGTACATGGAGAGAAATATGATGCAGTGGGAGTAAATGAAGCGTGGTGAAATAAGGAAGTGAAGTTAAGGTGTTGAAACACTAAGGTGAAGTATGGAGAAAGTAAGAATTTGGAGAATAGGTGGCAAAATAACATCTGGCCAGGTTCTGATACAGCTGCTGAACTGCAGAGTGACTGCAGGTACCTTGTGGCTTCTGTGATGTCTTCAGCAGCACGGGAGGGCAACGTGTTAAACTGAACTGAAACTTAAATTATGTTATAGGAGTGGCAGGAGGTCAATAATATTTGTAATATGAACATTTGTGATAGATCAGTTGTATAATGAAAGCAATTATAACATCATTAGAAGTCTGATAACCCAATAATTTCGTGATAATTACTTCTGAGTTACAGGAAAAAATTTACCATAGGAGGTGCTGGAATACTAGATATGAGCACTAATAGCTGTGATCACATCTGAGGCATATGTGCCATTTAATAGCAAGTTTGAATCCCTTTCATTTGAACATTGTAGATTTTTGACAAGCAAGGCCTGTATTTGGAAAGGTAGCTATGCATATATGTGGGTCTTTGGGTCCCTTAGTAACTTGAGAAATACTAACTTATTGTGTCCTTGAATAGCAAGATACTGGGGTTGTTCTGGTTTTTGAGTTTGCTTTTTTGGTCAGATCAGCATGTGCACTAGGGCAGGGGGGGATTGTGAATAAATGCTTGAGGGCAGAAGGTGAGAGTGAGAGTCTGCTTTTCTGAGGGCAATTAGCAAGGGCATAACATTATAGCCAACATGAAATTGTACCACGTTTCAGTTCTGAAAAATGACTTACAACTGTAACTGACTTTTGAGATGGACCCTTCACTTTCATTTATTTAACCTGTGTAGCTGAACAAACGGATTCCTTGAAACTGTGCCTGTGAAGCAAAACTGGGCTATGCTGTGAAACGAACAGAATCATAGAACGGTTTGGGTTGGAAGGGCCCTGTAAGATCAGACAGTTCCCACCCCAGCTGTGGCCAGGGACACCTTCTGCTATCCCAGGCTGCTCCAAGCCCCATCCAGCCTGGCCTTGGACACTTCCACAGCTTCTCTGGGTAACCTGTGCCAGTGAATATGATACGATTTATTATTTATGAAACCGTCCTTTTGAATAAAGGACAATCACTGCCTTTCAGAACAGTTTTTATTCCAGACTTTTGATGATCATAAGAATTAAGTTTTAGTTCTACAAATTTATTATTTTTCTTCCTACCAAGTGTTTCTGTTGTATCTATCACCGTATGGTGGGAAGTTATGTGGATATGATGCTTGGAAAAAAAAGTAAGTGAAGAGCAATTTGCCAGCCTTATTTCTGAACCTGATGAGGGCAATCAGTGTGAGTGCAAATGGCTTCTTAGTCACTGCAACTACTCTGCTGGCCCTTGGTCTCAAGATTGCACATGGGTTGTGTTTTTGCAAATGGTTGTTTTGGAGATGTTTAAAATGCTGACCACAGCTGCCTTCAAACTAGAGATTTTTAAAGAAAAGTTTGATAGTAAAAAGAGAAAAGTAATATTGGAGTTACAGTAATACCTTGAGAAATTGCAGAACTTTGACCTGTGGGAGGTTTTAGTTATCTTCAGCTGAGTTTTTATTGTATCTTTTTGCAAATAAATTTCCCAGTCCTCAGGAATATGTTGGAGAGGAGGAGTTGCTGGTTGTCACTGATTCTGGCACATTGTTTGGAGTGTAATGACACAGGGATGTTTAATTTCATCCCTCACCTTAGTGAGGAACTTGTCTCCATCAAAAATGTATCATATCTCCATGGCAACATGTGAATCCTCTTCTGTAAGTAGCATGTGTTGCCCTTTGTTACCCCAAGGAAGGAGGTGCTGTTCTGTGGTCCTGCATGTGCAGTGAGATGAGTGCACACATGCACACACACATGCAGAGCAGCCCTTTGAAATCAAGGGTGCTAAAGAGCTCAAGTTCCTCTGGAGGAACATCAAGCCAGACAGAAACACTTCAGGGCTCCCACTGGTATCCTGGGACACAGAGATTTAGAAAGGTTCCTTCTCCCAGCCTTGAGTGTGCCAAAAGGTTTGCTTTTGTTTATGGTTAGAAGTATTAAAGTGCAAGCTGCTCTGGCTGCTATTTGTCCTTGTACTTTTATGGCACACCCCATTTCTTGCTTTTTCCTCTCTCATCTCCAGATTTTACTGTTATTTTTTCCCATTGGGTAGCTAATTGTAAAAAGTAAATTATTAGAAGCCTGTAGAGCCTGCAGGAACCCATTAAAAGCCTTGCTCCCCGATGAGGTTTTTCTGCTACAACTTTCAGCTGAGATTTGTCACTTAATCAGTTTTTAATTTGATTAGCATGTGGTATGTGTTTTTTCATTTCAAGTTCTCAGTCAACATTTCAGGAAGTACCAGGTCTAATTTATCCACATAAAATTCTAACTACATCAAGCAATTTTCTTTTTAATATGAACTTTTAATCTCTTCAAGTTGGTTGAGATGCTTCTCCCATAAATACATCCTGGTTGACATTAATTATGTTACCATACTTTAATTCTTTGTTTATGAAGATATAACTAGATTGCAGTTTATTAGTGTGAACTATTCCACAGAATGGGAAAGTAATAAAGTTAAGATTTCTGGAAATAATTCCTTTTTCAGTCTGTTTTCAAACTCATTGAGATTTGGGGTATGGGTATTTTGTTAGTTTCTTATTTTTTTTGTTTTTTTTTTTTTTTTTTTTTTTTTTTTTTTTTTTTATTTTTTTTTTTTTGTTTGTTTGTTTTATTTTAGTTTTTTTTTCTTTTTTGCATCTTCTGTCACTGAATCAAATGTCGTATTGCTAAACATGCTAGCACTGTCACACTTGGAATAGAGAACTTAGTGTTATGTGGGGTGGGGTTTGGTAAAGGGCATGAATGGGACTTCTTTTGTGAGTAGTAAAAATTTTTGTGCATTTACAGGTGGTGGGAGCTTGTTCATAGAAGTTGTGGGCTGCTGTTGAGCTTCAGGCACTTATGACTGAGGTAAGAGGCTTGTCTTGCCCTCTTTTATGGTACTCTAGATGTGATGTGTTTGTTCAGACAAAAATGTTTGTGTGGTTTCCTTGTGGTGGTACTAAACTGAGAGATGTTTAGTTTTTTTTCCCCAAGTTCAGTGACTGCAGGTTTGAAACAGATTAAGTACGTTCCCAGATACTTATCCTCACTTATAGCTCATAGCTTCTGGTTATCCAAAATCTATGTTGTGTCTCTCCCCATGTCCCCCTGAAGCCCCCTCCCCACCGCAGAAATGTTTGTGAGTTTTGCTTACCTCCTGTTAAAACTTGTAAGAAATGGTTTTCCGTGTGTCTCTGTGTCCTGGGGTGATGTTTTGGTCCTGCATCCCCTGTCATCTGCTTGATGCCAGACATGAGTCCTTTACCTCTGATCTCCAAGTTTGGAGCCCTGAGTTCAAAAGCAAGCTGCGATTGCAGACTGTGGTATTCAACAACGAGGTCCTTTCTTTAGAGGAGACACCCTTTTGGGATGCTTCCTCCTCATTTGTCTCAAAACCAAGACACCCTGATATGACATGCTTTTTACATTAATCAGTGAACTAAAACTCCTGAATTTCTGAGTGTAAAGCACTACTTAGATCAGAAATTAGGTAGAGAACCACAGTGAAAAGTAATGGACTGTATAAAGGAGTAGCCGGATTTTGAAGGCACTTCAGCCAGTGGAGGATTTGAACCTGCTTGGCTGGCATAAATAAAGTCAGTGGAAAGAAAGCCTGGATGCTCCATAAAATGCTTTCGGGAAAAGCTGTCCTCTGGAGGCTCATGGGTCAGCTTCACATTTGAACCATTTCACACTGGTTTCCTCCTAGCATTCTTCAGGAACCTAAAGGTGTGGTGCCACTGTGCTTTTGTGTCAGCTGAAATGGAAGGTGAGTCCTGTTCGTTTGCCATATGTGAATAGTACTTTGCCAGAAAGTGATGTGAGCACGGAGCTTTCAGCAGGAAATTCAGTATCAGCTCATACTCACATAGGCTTTCCTGGGTGTAATGGTTGCTTCTCTTCACTGCTGTGTGTTTTCAAGTTAGTTTCCCACAGTGTTGACTATAACTGTGGCCGCTTAGGCTAATGTCCAGCAGTGGAAGGGAACACTGAGATGTTGAGATGTCTCCTCCTCCCCCTCCAGCTGCAGGAGATCTGTTCTGCTTAGGTTGCCTTTGTTAAACTGTACTTAGGGCTAAGGATCAGCTCACAGCATAGGGTTGCTGCACATCCTCCTGTGCATCCTGTGGTAGCACTGTGCTGGAAAGGGTGAGGAACAAGTTACCATTCACTGTGTACCACATGGTTTCTCCCTCTGCAAAGATTTTTGCACAAGTTTTTTTTTCCCCCGGAGGTTTAAAGTCACATTTGGCACCAGTTCTTTACTAGCTAATTTCTGATATTTCTTGTGTTACAATGTTAACATGGGCACGTGAGATTCTATAAGCTGAAGCTGGCATTAGCAGTGCAATTACATGTAGTATTAGCTCAAATACTTACACAGTGATATGGTTCAGTGTTTTTATTTTATTCCTGGTCCATCTTTCAGCCTGTCTTTTGAATGACTGCAGACTAATTTACTATATGCTTGCACTGCTATTTGATTTCAAAAGACACCACAGCAGGGAAAACTACTGCAAAAATCAAGCATTTATGTTTCGAATTAAATAAAAATGGTAGAAAATGTGAGGCTTTTAGATTAAGGATACATGATTAAGGCTGCACGGATTTTTTTATTCCTTTAAGTTCTATGTCCAGTATGTGTGTGCAGTGACTGAGTTAACCACACATCCTCTCCCCCCTTTCCCCTCATAGGAGCACCCTCTCTTCAGTGCTTCTAATCCTGAGGTCTCAGGCATTTACTTGATTGGAACTGAAGTAGCCACTACTACTTCTGAAATCCTTTTTGGAAAAAATGACAGGAGCTTTTTTAGGAATGGTTCTAAAGCATCAAATCCATTCTATTTCTTCATTCTATTTGAAAATTCACTTCTTTTAAACATGAGTAAGTAAGTTAGAGTTTTCTGCCTTCAAAATACTTTTCCATTCCTTTTCTGTTCAAGAGAAACAGTATGTGGGCCTGAATTAAGGCAGGACAAGGTTTGAAATGAGAGGCCAAACATGCAGCTTAAATAGAACCACAGAATGGTGTGTAGACTCTAAAGCATCTCCAGAAATCATTGTGTCTAGTTCTGCACTCACATGCACGCCAGTTTACAACATTGCTCAGTAAAGTCATTGTTCAGCTTGAAGATTTATATGTCTTTGGGTTTGTGGCTTCATTGTTTCTGTATTTTTCTTCACTTTTTGACATGGAATTTGTTATAAATAGTTAGGGGACAAGAATTACGCTTTAGTCAGGGAAACCGGCCCATTTTTTGGAACCAAAGAATTTATCATCCAGCTGTTGTCACAATACTCAACCAAAGCCGAAGGGACCTATGCTATCCCATTTGCTATCCTGACCAAGGGACAGCCAGCCCTTTGTGTGGAGTTTTCCTCCTCTTTCATCACCCATAGAGTCTGAAGAGTACTGAGCAATCTTTAAGTTGGTGCATTGTAATCAGACATCAGCATCCAGATTTCTTACCAGGACATCTCATGCATTTTTCTCACTCTCATCTAGTTCACGTGGAGCTATTTCATCCAGTTCCTATAGCAACCACCTTACGCTCCACTGAATTTTTCTTACATAAAGTGTACTATTAAGTACTTGAGATGGTGTATTTCAGGAGCTAAAGTTAAGTGATGTAATTTAGGTGAGTGTTAGAGAATAGTTTTAGATGATTTTTACTCACACTGTCCTATGTTCAAACAATACTTCATGACATTTAGGTAAAGGACTCCCAACATCCTGCATCCTGGAAGCTGATGGCTGGTTAAGAGGGGCCACTGTGGGAGATGTGCACCAGCAGTTTGGACAACAGAAAATAATCTATTGTTGATGTTACTCATCCTCACTGTCTACTGTACACTTCCAATTTCCCTAGTAATCAACGCATGGTTTCCTTTTTTTATTCTGGGTGATTTAGAGTTACACAGTAGTTTGTATTGTACCCTCCCAGAAGATGTAACCAGGCAGGTGCAGAATGTAGGTGTGGGGTTCAAGGAGAATGACAGAACATCATGTGACCAGCATTCTGTTCAAAGGCTTACGGCACTTTACTTACAGCTGCTTCTGTTGCTACGCTGTAATTAATAGAATGTAGCCAAAGGACCCTCTCTTAGACAAACTGATTTAGGGTAATTGAACAATGGACAATCTCAGTTTTAAAAATGTCACTTCATTTACCACAGTTAGGGTCAGTAGGAGCTGTATTTAGCACTTCCAAAAATCACGTCTGTCAACTTTATTCAGTGCAGTAACTTTGTCTGGCTAATGTCAAGACAACAATTTCGTTTATCTAGAACAGGTTACTAGTTAGAATTTCTTTCTGGCTCCAAGTCATTTGGATGGGTGATCCAGTCTTGCATGTAAAAGTGATGAATTTTACTAGTAGCAGAACTCACAGTTTGCCTTTACTAAGTTTTGTTGCTATACTTGCAGTAAACTCTACAAAATCAAAATATACTTATGGGGCAGAGGAAATGCTGCAGAGGAAATGCTGCAGCTAATCTGAATGCAGAATTTCTTCATGTCTTGAGCTCTGAATTGCAGAAATTAAGTCCTTTCCATGGGCATACAGGCACAGAATTAATTACACCAGTATCAGTAAAGAAGAAACAATTCTAAATGTATATGGATAAAGAAACCAGCAGCAAAATTCCTGGCTAAAACGTTTTGATCTTGCCAGTGCTTTTAATATGGCAGCATGAGACTTCTTGCTTGGTTAACATTATCATATGTGAACAGAAATCTTGACCTAAGAGCTGGAGAATGAATTATTCAGAACTGAGGAGAAGCAGCAAAGTAGAAAGTTCAGCTGAAGGTGAGTGAAAATGTGACCTTTTAGGAAGAGAAGTCTAGGCAGGGGTTGTGTTCGTGTCCTGCTCTGTGACCTTGGGCTAGGAACTTTATCTCCAGCCTCCTCCATTATTCTCCTACCGTTTGCTGGTCTTGGCTATTTAACCCCTGATGTCTCTGAGGCAAGCATTGTGTCTGGCCACAGGAGCCCTGATCTTAGCTGAGGCTTCGGCATATGTCTGCAAAGCAGGGAAGGACTAGCACGGTTGGGAAGCTGAGAGAAATAAACAAACAGCTGCAGCAGTAGTTTGCCCTTCATCCTGGCAGTAGTGCGTATGCTTGCCTAACGCTGACATGGGAAATTGGAGGCCAGTTGTACTTGAGACATTAATGTACTTCCTAAAGTTGTAATAATGTATTTCTTTTAAAGTCATTCTGGCAGCCTGACAAAGCACCAGTTAGCTCTGACTATCAGTTTGATGTTGGTTCTGAGCAACAGACTTGTTGATTGCTTCAAGAAGACTGAAGTTGCAGTTGTGTTTAGACTAGAATGAATTAGAGAATTGAAGTGCAGGGAGACAGAACAGGGTGCTGAGGTCGCTTTTTCTGAGCACTTGGCAGACTTTGAAGATTTGCACCATTCTCTTTCTGCCATGTAGAGTTTTTTATCCCTTCTATTGGCATGTCGTCTCTGTTGTCCTATTAAAACTTTGAGCTCCTTGTGCACCTTTCCTGTTGAATCCTTTGCCCAGCACAGCTCTCCCATGCTAATTTCTGTCAGTATTCTCCACATTCCAATGTCTCAGAAGAATGAAGCTGTTAAACACGTTGGTAATAAACTGTTTCATATTTACAAATTTAGAGTTTCATTCAGAAAAACAATTAAGAATCTTACACATGTTACATTCTTACAAAATAGGAATTGGTTCCAGCAAGAGCCTTTCAGAAGCCATTAGCTAAAGCTTATTAAAATCTGTGTCATATATGAAACCCTGACCAAACAAAACCCACCAAAACTAAGCAGATACAACTCCTCTGAATATCTGTCTCCTGTGTGGAAAGCTACCTTTTAACTGATGCTTTAGCCTTGGCTCTTTGTATATAAACTGTAAGCGAGTTAGGGTGTAGATCTCTTCTCCCCTCCTTTTAAGAGGGTGACAGAGCACACCAACCAAACTCTTTAACTCCTACTGTGTTTCTGTTGTAGCTTTTGTTTGTGCAAATGTTTATACACGTGAACTCTTTCGAACTGCTTATTCTGACCTTCACTCAAGGGAAAAGACAGAATAATTAGTCATCATTTTAGGAGAGAGAACACTGTGCATGAAAACACACTTCCAAGAACTGGACTGGGTAACAAAACCACCAAACTGGAAATCCGGTTTGTATCTTTTTCTGGGGAGTCTCTGTAATTTTGTGAGAAGACTAAAATCCTAATTTTCAGTCAAAGCAGTTAGCTTAGCTCTTAATGGAGCAGCTGTGTATGTTTCTGTGGAGTTGGGAACATGTTGGGGAGAAGGCTGACTACTTTTGTCTAAAAATCTTGAATTTAAATATGTAATATTCAAGTCAGATACAGGGATAAATTCAAGTGTCTGCAGTACACTAGTCCAGTTCTTTCCATATTCCCCACAGAAACAAGTTTCTTCTGCAGCATTTTTCTGCCATTTCTGTAGAACTATTATGCTGATACTTCTCCTGAGTGAAGAAAATTTATTGGTGTATATATACACTTAATACCAAAATACCAATTTGTATTGCAGAATGAAGTCTTAGAACATTCTTTTTGTGCATTGCTTCTTGGCAGCTGTGCCAGAAGATAGCTTTATCTTAGCTGTCTGTCCATACAGTTTATGTTATTTTTAGTGTTTGGAAAATATAGCCAGAGAAATGAAATGGATAGAAAAAGGGCACTTTGTGTCCTTATAAGATGCTACTGACTTCAAATTTCATTTGTTTAAGGGTGTTTATTTGAATTAATCTTGGTACTTTAAAAAGATGGATGCATTGTGTGAGGAAGGAACTAGAACCTGTTAAAAATCTAAAATGGATTATATTTGTGTTCAGCCACCTGTTACTACAGAGTGCTGTTTCTAAATTGTTCCTCTTGTCCCTCTACCATCTACAGATCTGTTTTTAGAGTTATTAGTAGAAAGGGAACTTGGTGATTTTCCCTTCAGAACTTTCTGCTGCGTTGGAGTGCAGGGGGTGGGACAGTTTGATTTCCACGTTTGGCCATCACTGTAATTGGTATTGTGTGCACACAGTTGTTTAGGGCAGAGCTACAGAACGTTTTCATGTCACGTGGAAGGCAGGCAGAGTGGCCTTACAGAAGCTATTTAGAATGAAACAATTGCCCTTGGAGCTCAAGAATTCTGCAAGGTGTCTGCACTGCTCCTTCAGGCTTACCAACCTGCACTGTAGTTGCTTGTTTTCAGTTTGTGCCATCTATCCCAGGATCTAAACTGAGCTGATGCTGAATAAAATCACAGAACTCCTCATGATGCTTACTGCCTTTCGGCTTGAGAAATTAATTTTTCAGTATCAATATTCTTAAATTGCTTTTGGAAACTTTTTATACAATCGAGTTACACTTATATCACTTAGATTGTCACTGGTTGTATCCTAGGAAGAACTGTTTCCAGTTATTCTCACAAAAGAATCTGTATTTGGCTTGACTGGAATGTGGAGATCAGGACTTTGCATCCAAGTGGAAGTAGGAATTTTAAACTAAATTGTTCACTTATATATGAGGAGAATGTAGACAGAGTTGAGATCAGGCTCTATTCTGTTTAGTGTGTGCTAATGTAGTCTTCTCTGTGTAATCTTTTACCTTGCCTAAATAAACTTTTAAATGCATATTTCTCTCAAGGTGCTCATAGAAGTTTATGTTAGTCTGCAGTGTGCAGCAATTCCCAGAAAAATAATGCCAGGAGAAGTCACTGAGAATTGTGTTGTCATAAAAGCTGGAATCACTTATTTCCCTTTACAATTTAAAACATTGCACAAGACTCTCTAGGGTAGAAATAACGTCTCCAACCGGCCTGATCTGTGTTACTAGAAGTAACAACACCAAAGAAATCGTTGCCTTCTATAATTTAAAATCGAATGTATACCTTATTACCAGAGTAGGAGGAATGCATTTCAGTGTAGTTCTCATGGCAGTGCCCATCAGGAGGAAAAGAAAAAAAAATAAGAAAACTCTTACCCAATCATAGAATATCCTGGGTCATAAATATTTGGTAATGAAAATTTGAATTCGGTGAAAATTCGTTTGAAATGGTTCAGTTGAAAGGAGTCATTATGAGGGGCAGCTTTTCTAAATTAGTCTTTTAGAATTCTGCCTGTTTTGACGTTCTGATCTGACTTTATGGCTTCTTTGTCTCTTGCTGGAGGACATGAAAACATGGATGAGCCAAAGCCTGGATGGATGCAGACGAGGTTGTGCACCCCACGGTGTGTGTGGGTGGGTGTGTGCTGATGCAGAGGCTGCTGTGGGAAGGGTGTCTGAGGCGGGGCTGGGCCCTTGTGGTGCAAACTGGGCAGCAACGTGAAGTGCAGGGAGAGGCAAAGGCTTCTCTGCGGGGATACACCCTGCAGGGCTCCGGCTTCCAGGTTAGGGCGGTACCTCTGGCCGCTCACATCAAATCCCAAATGCTCTTCCAGGTCCGGGGTACAGGCCCACGAGCGTTACAGTGGCACAGTCTCCTTGGTGAGAATGGGTGAGCTCAGCTGGGGTAGAGCTGATGGAAGGGACCAGAGAGGAATGGCTGCTGTTACACGGCAGCACTCTGCTGTGTCACACAGGAGGCAGGGCAGGATCCACCCGCGTTGCTTTGTGACCCTCTGGAGCTGTCCAGAGGCAGCCCTGCTGGATCCAGTCATGGCTTAAAGTGCTCCCTCAGCTAGGGGCTGTGCTACCACACCCTCGTGCACAGCGGTGCTGCTTCCCCTGCAGTGCCTGGAGGTGGGAGTTGTATTCCAGCCTGAATTTCCTCAGGTTCCTGTGAGCTCTCAGGCCCTTCAGCAGTAGCTCAGGCACGCGCACAGGTTTTCTTCAACCAGCACTGCTGTGGGGCTCCAGCCTGGGCACAGAAGTGGAGCAGCAGCAGCTGAAACTTCCACAAAGGTTTGATTGTGGTGGTGGTGGTGTTGTGCAAGAGTGACAAACCTTCAGTTAATTTACCATCCTAATTGATGTGAATTAATCCACAGTGCAACTCCATTAGCTTCAGCTGACCCTGTGACATCATTAAAATGATAGAAAGGTATTGATATTTCCCTAATGCAGCCAAGAGTTTGTAAATGGAGTTGTACTAATTCTTATATAATGGAGCTAAAAATCTACATAAACCTTACTTTCTGTTTTGTAAATATAGTCTCTTAAATAAATCAGGGACTATTTTATCCTGCAGCACTGGGTTTCTCTAGGTACCAAACTCACTCATTTGCTAAGAGGTGTTAAATGCACTTTATGTAGATAAGAAGAAAAGCATAGCTCTCAAGCGGAACTTAAAAACCTGTAATGTTTTAATGACAAACTAAAAAATGGATGCATTGACCTGTTTGGAGTAGGCAAAAATGTAAATTACGTTTTTTTCAAATTAGAATGAGCTTTCTGTTTACCCAAGGCTGCAAAGGTTGTACAAGGGTGAACTGTTTATGTAGAATTTGGGAAATACTGTGCCTTCCAAAAGGAAAATCTGATGTGCTCCCTACTGAGAACACATTCACTTTTGTCTGTCCTGTGCTGAAAAGCAAGATTACCAGGTGTGTGCTTGAATCTGGACTTCCTTCCTTGTCTGTATTATTTTTCTCTTCAAGAAATATTCCTCCAGGAGGGTTATATTTAAGTTCTCAGTGGTCTTAAATTACATTTGTGCCAGGATTTTGTTGTTGTAGTTGTTTCATATTCTCCTTTCTTTAAAAAACTGGTTTATTTAATTGATAATTGAACTTTGATCAGTGCTGCTCAATTTGTGTACCTTGGAAACTGTTCCTTCTTTTCCAGGAGTGCAGGTTGGGCTAGTGAAAGGTGCTGCTTTTAGGTAAGGCACTTTCTCTGTGTTTACTCTATTATAGCTGTTATAAAATACACTGCAACAAAATATTTTGGTGCTGTTGCTACTAGAATTAATTTACAAAACAAGCCATGTAATTTGCCATTGTTTTTTCAGTTAATATCTTTTCCAAAAATGATCTGACATACAATAAACCTGAATCCTATAGTAAGATTCTAACTGGTCAATCTGTATCAGTTTCAGTGAGCTTACTGAAAAAATACTGAGTCACCTGAAAGGTGTTTTAAGCCATGGTCATTGCACTGAGCATCCTTTTGGTTTGGTGATCAGATTCCTGACATCATCCTTCAGCTCTGTCTGTCTTTGTAGGTATCTGCCTGGCACTGTGACTGCTTACAGACCTGGAGCCAAGTAGGTTCTTTTAAAGAGGCATAAGAAACAACTTCAGAAATGTGTGTTTCCAGATTAACAGCAGAGTTGGGTATTTCTTTTCTTGGCCTTGCAGACCTTGGTGCTAGCATACCTTGTAGGGTTGAATGCAGCAAAAGCAGCAGACACAGTAAATGGGATTTTGCCTGGGGCAAGAGTCTTTTTCCAGAGGATCTGAGGGCATGCTGGGTCACTTTAGGTGGTGATATCAGTGAAAACAGAGGTTAGTGGATCTCTACTCACTGCTATATAGAGGATGTTTCTTTTGAGCTGTCACAGTCTCAGACCATTCTTATCCAGAATCTGTGACTTAGCCATAAAACCCTGCTTGACTAATCCAGTTCTGAGATGGGAATAGTTTTTTTACTATTCTCTCCCCATCCAGAGATCTGGATGGGTGGAATCACCCTAACCTCACCCTAATCTTGGAATTGAAGGACAAGTATCAGGGATCAAGGCAAGGTTCCTACTCTGGATATATCTCTAGGCTAACTACTGTAGGTGAATCCTGTGTGTATCCTGTGCCAAAAGCAAGTAGGCAGACTCCTGATTTAGGGATTTGGATGTCAAGGATGTACCACCTCTGTTTGCCTGAAATGCAGATTCCTTCTTGCCCCCTTCCATGTGGAGGCAGTAAAACCAGCTATCTTTGTAGTAGCACAGGGGTGCTTCTAACGTAAGAACTCCTTACTCAGTTTCTTCTTGGCATCTGAAGGAGGGTGTTATGTTGTTAACTGCTTGTCACAGCCCCATTCCTGGCTTTGCTGGAAATGTACTCAGGGTGCTTCTTCAGCATAGCTTGTCCTGCAGTTTGAGATTTGTCCATGTCCTTTCAGGGAATGTGGAGAGCCTTTTATTCTGAGTAAGCAATAGTTTCTTACACAACGTGCCCTAAAAATGGCAAGAGCAGCATACCAGTCTGGAGAAGGACTGGGGTACTGAGGATGGAAAACAGAAGAGCTTCCTTTCAGAAGTCTGCTGGGAGGATTGCCCTTCATTAATTCTACTTGCAGTTGAGAGGGAGGAAACACTGAGTAAAGACCTGCCTTCCTTTCTTCCCTCTCTTAACTGTTTCTGTCCAAATAATGAAAAAGCAGCTATTCTCTTGCTCTCTTTTTCACTTTTACTGTTGTTTACAGAAAAAAAGACTCAGTTCAGTATGAAGCCTATGCCTGTATTTCCATGAGATTTATCTGAGATTCTCCCTCCCACCCCTCCCCCCCCCAACTAGCAATGTAGAAAATATTTTGGTGGAAAATCAAGATTGCTGCTCTTTCTGCCAGTCTGTAAATGCTGTGTGACAACTGGGCTTAGATATTTACATTTCAGATATATTTCTCTGAATACCTTGCTAGTGCAAACTGTTTCTTGGTTTCTTCCTGCTTATTGTAGGTGATATATTTGTCCCTATAAGCTGTGTTCCAGCCTTCTGTGATTTGTTTTTTCTGTGAATGCTTGTTTTATTTATGGCAACAGAATCAAAGCGTCAATGACTATTGCTGAATAAAATTTTGTTGTAAAGAATGGAGAGCAAACTTTTTACGAAACAAAAAAAGAAGGAAATTTTTTTGTGGCATCATAAGGTCATCGGATAACTCATTTTGGAAAGGATTTCCAAAGGGCTCTAGTCCAACCTCCTGCTGAAAGTGGTTTGGAGAGTGCAGAACTTCTCTGGGTAACCTGTTGCAGTACCTGGATGGGTGTGTGGGAAGTCTTAACCTCTCTCATCTATCTCCACTGTACTGTGTAATATAATAAATTACCTCCCTCTTAAACTTGTTACTTGTTTTTGCAAGTAATCCTGGGGACATAAGCTGGAAGTGCACTGCCATGTTTGTTCTGACTTCTCACTGACATAGATTTGGTGGCTGTTAAAACCCATCTGCTGTTGTGGTTAGAAGCTCTTGTCCTGCTTTAGCTTCTGGAAAGTTCACATAAATTTATGAGTGTGTCTTAGAAATTATATCAGTGAACTGTCCCAGTTTGGAGATAGGGAAATAGTTCACTCTTGATCATTTTGTTCTGTGGCTAACAACATGAGGATGCAGGAGAAAAAGAACTCCTCTAAATTGGTTTTGGTAGCGGTATCGGGTTGGAAGGAACTCTTAACTACAGAGTGGAGATGTGTAAAGACTCCAGAAGAAAATAGCCTTTGAGAGGAGTGTAATGTGCAACATAAAACTGTGGCTGAGTGCAGAGAATAGCTCAGACTGGCAGGCTGGCCAGTTTTGACTGAAGTGGGTTTTAGGCATAAATGCATCCTTTGAAAGAGGAACTGACTCCAGTGGAGTTCTCATGACTACACTGAGCAGTTTGTTTTCTGAGACTGTGGCAGAGACAGTTCTAACACAAAACCCAGTTTTGTTTGTGGATACCTGTAACCATGGAACAGGTTTAATTCCCAGATGAACTTCCATTTATAGATTCTGATGAGAAAGATGAGCAGCTAAGCTGGAGGTAGTTCTGTGAAGCTGAGTTAATTATTTCTGTCTGTCCCTTCTCGGTGTTTCTGTAAGACGCATCAAAGTTTAAATCAATGGGCTTGTGTAAATGAGGCCTAAAGCATGAAAAATTTCAAACCAGGTTCCTTCTGTTAACACTGAGCTGAATTCCTGTAGAAATTCCTGCCCTTCTGACTATAAGGGAATCATTAGTGATAGAATTATCTGAGATATGATCTAATCAGTATGTAAAATGAGCAAGAGTATGTTTCTCTGTCTGCTGGGTAGATCTAAGATGACTGTTGATCCTAGAAATAATTTGCTTTGAAAGTGTGCACAAAGCAGTCATTGTCATGGTTGCATATGTAGCTCATTAAAAAGAGTAGGGATTTCTTTCCCCAAAAATGAAAGACTCCCTACGAAGCTGGCAAGGTTGGGACAGTGGAGATGGTGAACACAAAGTCACAGTGCAGCCTGGACAGTGGGGCTCTGAATTACTGGGAATACTTAATCTGAGGAAGACAATTGTCTGGGTGTTGATTTATACGGGTAAGTGCTGCCCTAGGGTCATTCCAGGGGCCTTTGTGCGTTTCTACAGGAGGAGCTCTGTACAGCTGAAAGGGAACAGGAGGAATGCTATGGAAGTAGTTTCACTGGAATAGAATAGCAAATGTATAGTTCTAGCATTGTTTTAGCTGAACACTATGGGATCATCTCCCCGTTGCATTTTGCTTTTATTCTGTTTTTCCTTTGTAGGTGTCTGAAACCCAAAGTAGTCATAAACGCTTTCCCATTTTGACTTTGGAGTCAAAATTTCCTTAGTTATCAACAGCAGCTGTGCTTCTCTGGTTAGTTTTGTGTGCAAGGGAGCACAGCACAGGAACTACTTTTCATTATAGTTCTCAAAGACATTGCAGTCTTGTCAAGACTTAAGTTAGAATTATCTTCTCAAAAAGCCATGTACTCTGGGTAGGAAATCAGTGCAGCATGTGAATTGCTCCATGACGAATTTATAATGGTTCATACTTATGACTTTTGGTTTATACTTATGACTGCTTTAGATAGCGAGAACGATGTACTACATAGGTGTTTAGAAGCCTGTCATGTTATTGTTGCTTAATAATGCAAATGGAATGGTCAAAAAGAAGAATCTGTTTTTAATGCCTCATGCTGTCAAGATGTGTGAGTATTTGTGCTTTAGCTGGCCGTACCAGACAAAGGGACTCGCAAAAAGAATGATCAAGTGTACTGTGGACCAAAACGTAACTTCAATAGATTTATACTTCTGGTAATGTTCATGTAATTCCAAAGTGAGTGTGCTGGCCTTGGGAGAGAGTTGGAGACGGAGGCTGCTGTGGCACGAGTGAGGGGACACTGCCTGTGTGCATGGTGGGATAGGGCACTGGTGCACATGCACACAGCCCAGCGGTGCCCCGAGGAGACAGCACCCTTCAAGCTGTGCTTCGGCTTCCTTCTGCTGCAGGGCTTCCTGATGGGCAGGACTGACATCTGCATCCCATACACTGTGCTGGGGAGCGTGGTGGTGCTGAGGCACAGTGGGACATGCAGCCTAATGATCCTCACCCCCCTGCCTCCCACATTTCACGTGCATCTGCTTTGGCCCGGTCACACCAGCAGCACTGGCACGGGGGTTGGAAACTTCTGTTTTACGGGTGCCATACATCTCCCTCAGTGCTTCTCAGCCACCTGCCTTCTGAGCCCACTGCCGATCCAGTCCCTAGGGGACACAAGCAGTGTGGCTTCCCAGAGAAGTCTCTGGAGGTGGACATGAAGATGCAGCAAAGGAATAATACTGCAAAGAATGGAATGCAGATGTGTAGATATCCGGAGTATCATGTGACTGTGTCACACCATGCTGCTAATCATACCAAACTAAATTGCAATGTTCAAATCCTTTGCAGAGAATTTTTGTGTTCTGAAGGAGCTATAGCCTCACTTTTGATTGCCGAGTTACGTCAGTTACACTTATCTGGAGCAATATTTATTGTGATATTTACCAGACTGTAAGAGATTTACAACAGGAAATTGAAATGCAGTGAAACTCGAGAGTCTCTTTTCCTTTTAGCTGGGAAGGCAACAGAGCAAAGTCTAAAATTCCATCTTTTGCTGTCCCCGCTACCTTGAACCTGAAGTTAATTTGGTCTCTTCAGAGCAGATCTTACAGGAAGTGTTAGAGAGGCAGGTGGATAATACAGTTTCTGATTTGCCATGGTTCAGATTGCAGTATCATGATGCTGTATTTGCTTGGTTCTCTCCTCAAGTGACTATAGCATGGAATACATGAGTCAGTTTGGTGTCATGGGCATGCTGAGCTGTAACAGTCATACTGTTGCTAAATAGTGGGAATCAAAGCTCTCATCATTCACAGGGCATGGAAGGATGCAAGGCAACTAAACATGCTGGTCATGTGTTAGCTAGACATGGGCCTTATCCTTTCCTGACACCATGACATTGTTGGATATCTGCTTTTATAAATTCTAATGTCAGTGGGGGTGAATTGAGCGTAGCATATGTCTTTGTATAATCATCTAAAGAGAACAAAAGTGATTTTTTTCCCCGCTAAATCCCTGGAATGCATTACAGTAGTGTATTATCTGCCTCATCAGGAGAGCCTGTAAATTGTGACATACATCATCAAAACATTCTTCCTGTGATGATTCATAATGGCACATGGTGTATTAGAGGTAATACATTTTAAAATGGCCATGAACTACCAGAATAATTTATACTGCTTTTTTTTTCTGTAGAAAGAAGAGCAAATCTGCATACATTCTCTAGTATCTAGAACTTACACCAAAGTTCACAATGATAATGTATATTTTTATATACCTATTCATGTATTAAGTACACATTGTACCAGAGGTGAGTAGTGTAAAGCTGCCTTTGCTGCAGAATTGTTAAAACTGTTTCATCATAGTCATTTAGGCAGATACTAAATGAAACATTATACCTAGGGTTATCCACTCTGTATATGATAGAGAGGAAAATAAACATGCTTTGGTTAACACCATTACTAATTTGTGCAGCCACACCATCACAGAACACTTGAAAGAGGAGCCATAGAGGTTTCCCTCTCCCCTCTTTTATCTTGTGTTTCACTGTGGTGACATTGTTTGCTGAAAATCCCTGTGCTGTGACCAATTCATTTTCCTATGAGGAAAAAGCTGGGTGAAGTCTGCTGACTTGCAGAGAGGTGTTTTGGTGTCTACCCAGGTAAACAGGCTACTGAGGGACCTTAGAGCAGAATTGCATCTTCTCTAGCAGTTTCTGTGGAAGTCACGTTCTGGTGACATAGTGTGGGAGTGTGGGAAGCTTTGTTCAGAGCTGTGGGCAAAGGTAGATGTTTCCCCACAAACAAAAGGCCTTTTGCAACCATCAGCTTTGGTGCAGTTACTTGGAAACCTATCTGAGCATTAGGCATGTAGGTTTGAGGATTAGATATTCAGATATCATAAAGGAATGGCATGGTTGAAAGAAGGTAAAGGGAGCGTACTCTGAAGGAATCTGAGGTTTTAGCAAAGAAAATCCACACAGCTACAACAATGGAATAGGAAAGGTGATTCTTTGTAGAATCACCTGTGAATTGCTAAGCTGCATAAGAAAAGAAAAGGAAATTGAAGGTCCTGTTTACTTATTTACTCTGGGTTTATTACTTACAGCTACTTAAAAATGAAAACTAGTTATTTAGTCATGTAAATGCTTCCTTCTGTTCTTCCTTCCAATTGTGCCAATTTAATTTCGTGTAGCTACTTTGAAATGTTATGTCAACTGAGTAGTCCTTAACTGTATGGCTACTAGAGAATTCCCATGGATTGGTGCTGTGTGACAACTGCTACACAGTCCATGCTGACCCTTTCCTAATATATCACACCCATCTATGAGCTCACAGATTACCCTTAGAATAGTTTCTGGCAGTTCTCCATCTACACGTGTCAGATCTGTTGGTGTGTTCTTGCCTCTCTGTCCTGGAACTGCTTTTCAAAATGGGAACCTGTAACCCAGACTTCTGGTATTTGGGCACTTCTAAGCCAGAGGTTTCCCAGCATAGTTGACATAGTTCTTTCCCCATGGATTTGCCCAGAAGGTCACAGATGAGTACCACCTGTGCCAGTGGCTTGTTATTTTTTAGTGTTCAGAGTAAAAGTTCTCATCTCTTACTGCAGTGTCTTCAGCAGTCCTGTGATTGGAAGGCAGTGGAAAAATGCTATCATATGCTTTATGCTGTAAGGGAATCCTCAAAGGATCTACCTTTAAGCAGTCTCATTGTAAAAATTAATTCAAAATTAACCAAAACCTGTTTGTTTTTAATGCAGTAACATTGTGTTCCCTGAGCACTCCTTTTATACCTGGAACAGTAACTGTTTCTGCAGATTCCTGGACAGCTATTCTGTTCCTTTTGAGGTAGGATGTGTTTCTAGGTTTTATGAGTCTTATAAACTGATCTTAAAGCACTCTTTGTTCTTCATCTTTGACCACGTTCTGACATCTAGCCTGCCAGTATTTATGATCCTTTGTCTTTCCTTTAGACAAACCTTCAGTTTTCCTAGAGATGACTTTCGATATTTTAGCCACTGTTCAGCCACGTCTGTTTTTTGTGTGATGTTTATAAGGCTGATTTGGTTTTGAAGGCAAACAACTTAGCCTGAGCCTCCAAAGTAGTGTCTGTCTTTATTCATAAAATGGTTTGGATTGGAAGGGACTTTAAAGATCATCCAGTTGCACTCCTGCTGCCATGGGCAGGCACACCTCCCACCAGACCATGCTGCTCCAAGCCCCCTCCAGCCTGGCCTTGGACACTTGCAGGGATGGGGCAGCTTCTCTGGGGACCCTGTGCCAGGGCCTCACCACCCTCAAAGGGAACAATTTCTTGTTAATAGCTAATCTAGATGGTCCCTCCTTCAGTTTAATGCCCTTCCCCCTTGTCCTGTCACTACCAGCCTTTGGGAAATGTCCCTCACCAGCTCTCTTTTACTGAAAAGTACTTCCTGGTTTTGTGTGCATGGTGGGAATTTAATGAAAATATGTTAGAACCAAAGCAGAAAGCTTTGATGTTGTGATAAGAGTCTAGTGCAAGATGGTATTTATAGTATACTAACAGAACAGAGAAGATAAATAAAGAGGATTAAATCCAGACTGGTATTTGCCTCAGTAAAGACAATCTACATCATTCAAGCCCCACACAGTTAATGTACCACTGCATTCCATTATAGTTAAAAGAAATGAGGAATGAAACTTCTTGATCCACATCCATTCCTGATCTCCCCAGCGGCCTGCTGAAGATTACAGGACTAATTCTCAACTGAGATAAAATTAATGTGGTGTGGAACTATTGGCCTTTTGGTGTAAAAGCATTGAACATAACAGGGCTAGGATACAGTGGCTACGGTGATGGCAAGATACCATCTTTTTTTAATGTTTGGTTAAGCCTGTAATAAGTACTGAAAAAACCCAGAAATTATGTTTCTGGGATTTTAGTGAAGGATGACTGGGAAAAATCCCAGATGTAGCCTCTCAGCAGATCAGCTTGCAGAAGAGTATTGTTGTATATAATAAGGAATTGAAGGATTCAAACCAAAAGCTGTGGTATCTTTGGAGAGAATATGAAAATTTTTAATGACTTGCCAGGACAATAATCTACTACACGTGCTTTACTTGAAGGTAATTTTGAAAAGTGCTGGTATTTTTAAGTGAAAATGGGATTTTCCTCACAGTCTGTAATGGGATGAGTTAAAAGTCCAGTGACTGAAAATTTATGCAGATGCTCTGTTCGTGTTATTTGAATGAATACATGGCAGTGTTAATACATGAATTCAGTGCATTGTGAATTTATCTTAATGGTCAGGGCTGGATTTTAGTATGTGAGTTACTTGAAGTATAAAGGAGCAGTTTTTCCTTGCTTTCCCATGTTTATTAAACTTACCATGAACTTTTTTTTACATGTGTCTTTCTGCGCTTTGATTCATTCAGGGTAATGTTTGTGTCCTGTCAGCTCTTAAATGCATAGTTCAGATTATGGAAAACAAATCTGGTCTTGTCAGTTGTGCACAGATCTCACACCTCAGGAAGCTGTTTGCCAGAATGGTTTGAGAGGAAAGCCCTCGCTCCAGACTGCTTGAAGCTGATGGATGTCTGGAGACTTGTCCTAGAAGAGGCATGTTCATTTGTTCCTTTCTCTGTGCATTAGGATCCTGCTCATTTTGCTTCTCCTGCATAAAAGTTTGGCAAAAGAACATTTAAAAGCACAATACAGTACAAAGCTGATCAAGAACACCACAGAATAGTGTTTACTCTTCCACTGTAAATTATCTTTTTTTATGAGTTGTGGCTAATGACAGCACTGTTTTGCATCTTCTTTGGAGCTGTTCAGTATTATGATTTGCAAGTAATCTTGTCATCGTTTATTTTTTACTGCTAGAAATAGATCTAGTTTGGAACACATCCTCAGGTTCCCTGGTGCTCTCAAGCAATGTGAAGTGAACGCAGTAGTTTGGGAATTCATTTTTCAAGTACAAGTACTTCTCCCTCACCTGAATTGGTGTTCCTGCCATCATAAAAGATATTTTTGAACTAGCAACGCTGTTTGCCAAATCTGTTATGTCATTTGGCAGATGAATTTTAAACTTCTATTTAAGCTATTTTTGAGTGTGGAAATGGTGTGGAAAATCAGTGTAAAACAAATTTGCAACATTATTTTTTACATTTTTTAGTTTTTATTTTTATGCTCCTTAGCATTAGATGGCACTGTTTTCCAAGCTTACCTTTTATAAGGAAGTCTGAGAATTTGAAAGCTGGAATTGAAATGCAATCAAGTAACGGAGGTTTTAGTGTATTTACTGTAAGATAATTTAATTAAAGCATAGCATTGTGAATTGGAAAGGTATTGACCACTATCAGTTGGAAATATAGAGACTTTTGACAATGATGCTGTTAGAGTTGTGGATGAATACAGCATCCCCTTGATACACTAGACTTTGTACCACTCTAATAGAGTGCAATAATGGGACCTTGGGATTTCCCATCCTGTGCTTAGGGCAGGTGTGACTGACACTGAACCAGGGAATAGTTCATCTGTGCTTTTACCTGGCTCACTTGTGGGGGTTTTGGTTTGGTTGTGTGTGAGATGCTTTATTTTGTTTTGTGAGATGTTTATTTTGTTTTCCTGGGTTTTGGTGGGGTTTTTTTGAGAGGTGTTGATTTTCTTCCTTGCAGTCTGTAGGGTTCCTACAGCAGCTTTGCTTCTTTCAAGTGAAGCTCACCTGTGCTGTCTTTAAAATCATTTCCCTGTCAGCCTTCAGTTGAAGGGAAGTTAGATCAGCATGCTTTTGTTAGCACAGCAACAGAGCAAGAGAAACGTCCTGTAGCTGTGCTGAGAAAGAGGTTCCTGTGCAGCTGCCTGTCCCTGCTTGCCTGTTGAGGGGGTCCTCACTCCTTTGTCACTCCCTCCCTGCTGAGGCAAAGCTGGGACGTTCACCTGAGCTGCAGCAGGAGCCGTAGGTGTGTGCTGCTGCCAGGCTGCAGTGGGGCTGCGGGGGCTGATAGATTTAATTCAGGCTGTGCTCAAAGCCTGCCTCGTGCCTCAAGGAGTGGGCTTGGCAAAATACTCCTGAGCTTCCCACTGCTGCTCTGGAGGCTTTCTAGATCCAGATTCCATGTGTTGTGTAGAAAGGCACAACCAGACCTGCAAGCAGGAGTGTGAGTTGGGGCAGTGCAGCGCTCTGTGGGAGCTGCTGGCATCAGGATTCTGCATTCTGCTGCTCTCAGCCAGGACTTGGGCCCTTCCTTTCCAAGAAAGAATCTCCTTCTTGGCTCACTGGTCCTTAGTAAGATTTGGATGCATCCTCATGTATGGACCATGCCATCAGTATCTTAGCAAGTAGAACTCTGATGAATGTGTAAAAATAACTCTGGGGATAATGTCAGTGTGTGGCTTAAGTATTTAATAGGAATAATTTGATTGCTGATGGAAATTGAAGTATGACTGTTTTAAGAACATTCAATAAGCATGAAAAAAAAATCAGGGATATTTTTTCATTTTATTATCTAAAACGTTCAAAACCAGAACAGGAAGAATAATTATTTTTGAACAAAACCCGAGCTTTACCATTCTGGTTATTATTTTATATAAATTTTCCTCCTCTTTTTAGATATCCTTTTACTTTCTGATTTAAGTAATGAGAAAGAGAATACTTGCTTTCTATAGTGGCATATGTTACAAATACCTAGAAAAGAGTGCAGAATTACTGTGTTGAGACCTGAGTGGTTCAAGAGAAGTGATCTTGCTGCCGGAAATGACTCCTTTACTTCTCAGTTGTCAACAATGTTTAAATGAGTCAATGGAGCTCCACAAGAGTGTGGCTGGTCTCTTTTACTGTGAGAGCATTGTGTGCTGGTGTCATGTTCAGGAACTGCCTGGGGGTTAGGGGCTTTCCTCCTTTTGGGGCAGTAGCCTTTATCACTCTGCTTTACCACTGCCACCATCACCTTGGCCCCTTTACAGTCCCGTAATAGCTGTGGTACAGCTGTAGTCAGTGTCTTGAGTTCTGGAGGAATCTGGGGAAAATGCCAAAGCTGTGACACCTTTCCCAAGATGCAGTCGTTATTTACAGCAGCTAGCAGTGTGGAGCTGATGGTGTTGGGTCAATAAGCAGCTCCCAGTCCCTGCACAGTGCTGCTGTGTGCACAGGGGTAGGTTGTGCACTACAGACAGACAAGAGCTCATTCCCCACCTGGGCCAGTGGGAAAATGAATGTAATGAACAAATGGCCCCAGTGCAGGACTGGGTGAGAGGCATGGTCTATTGATCCTGGGGGTCTCTCGCCCTGCCGTGGGCACACATGGCTTTCTCCTGACTGGGAGCACTGGCAAGGTTTGCTTGTAATGGCTTACAAAGCACAAAACAAAGGCATCCCTGCACACACCAGTCTAACAGCTTATCTTTTTTTTTTTTTTTTGATTCAGTAAGCATCCGCGTCAGGGCTAGTAGCTATTAATTCAGATTGTCTTTTGTGTTTAATTGACTTTCTTTGGTTCAGGATGTCTGTCCCCTTGCAGGGGAAAGAACTCAACAGTCTTGTCACTTGCTTCTGTAATTTATATTAATTAGCTTCTCCTTTCCCCTCAGACTCCAGTTTGCACAAAGAATTAACTTTGAGCACAAGTACAGATGATTGTAATCCGTGCTGTACTGAATATTAAAAAAATTGATCATTGTCTAGGGTATCACAGGCCTCTGAGTGTATTTGTCATGTGAATCCTTTTAAGAGTCTGATGGCTGTAATACAACAGCTATCCACAGTCACAATGTAGTGTTAAACTTCTCTTTTTTAACACATGCATGTTCAGTCACTGGGGTACATTTCAGGTGTTTCATATAAACTGGTTTATATCATACACCATTCTTCTTGCAGCCTCCTCTGTGTGTGCCTATGCTCTTTACTCTGTGCCCTGCTCAGCAAAAATCTCAAAATGCACTCAAGCATTGGGAACTATTCTATAATTCAAGAAAATCTTGTGCTGCCGTAGTTTACTTCATGAGTTGGTGTTACTAGTTGGCAGTTAGGTACAAAGTACGGTGGGAGGAAATAATGTTAATGTAAGCTGCTGTCTAGTAACTGCTTGAGTGTCTTTAATAGATAATGCCAATACAAAAAAATGCCCAAAGATACACAGCAAACCCAAATGCTTTGGAGAGTTTGTCCAAGTTGCAGTAGACTACAGACATTTTCTGACATGCCTGTAATATCCTGAGGAAATAAAACATCAGCAGTCAATCAATCCTTCACCTCAAAGAAAACAGTCTGTAGTTATGTCAGAAGGCTTTACTTCAACTACAAAATTAAAGTTATGTTGGTTTTGGAAAGGTTTTTCTGTTGCAGGGTGCACAGGGCTATGGGGAGATATTTAACTGATCTGCTGGCCCTGAGTTCTGGAAGGTTGCATGGCTGTGCTAGCAGAGACAAGACTAGAGGCCTAAGGTAGCAGCTGCTGAGGAGTCAGGAGCAAAGCTGACTGGGACTTGTCTCTCAGCCCAAACGGGAGATGCTTCCTCCCGCCCATGGCAGCTGCTGGCTGCAGGAGCAGCTGCTGTGGAAGTGGTGCAGGAGCGTACTGGGAGGAGCTGTGCACAACCTGCACATAGGCTCCTTTCCAGACCTCTTTAAGATGAGGGGTAGCTGCAGTTTCTGTTTGTGTCTCTCTGTCTGTCTTTAAAAGAAAATCTGTGCAGTTGACTTGAGCTATGGTAGCCAAATGTTGGTCAGTGAGGATGGCCATAATAGACTGACAGTCTCCTAAGTCAGAGGCTTCAAGGGTGTCTTGGAGCACAAATCCTTCACTCATTCAGCTGTGATCAGCATAGAACCTTTAAAATACCATTCTCTTTGCTTTCCATGCTGTTTTTTAAAATGGAGCTGACTGCCCTGTTACATGACATATGACTGCACACATTCTGTAATTTGGGGTTGAATGGGGGTCAGAAAAGCATTTGATGCACTTCTCCCTACAGCCTTTGCATATCAAAGTAAGTGGAGAATCTCAGTTTGGACGGCTTGGAATGCAGCTCATTGAGCAGCAGAAAAACCTGCTTATTATAGAGGAAAACCAAAAGCATGTGAAGATGCTTCTGTTTTTCTCCTGTACAGCTGGGTAGCTTTTATTCATCATGTCAGCATACGACGGCTAAAGCTGCAGGTTGAAGTTCTGGAACTGTATCTTCAGAATAAATAGAAATTTTTATTAAATTTCTCTTAAGGCTAAATGACTAATCAGAAAACTTCGATACATATCTCCACTTTCCCAAAATCTAGATGTGTTTGACATTTGGTGGGTGATTCTGTTTCACCTATGGAGAGATCAGCTATGGGGATTTTGTTAAAACAGTATTCTGTTCTCATTCACGTTGTGATTTATTTGAGTAACAATGCTGTCATTAATTTTAATAATAGATGCACCCAGAGCTTTATGCTGTTAGTGATACTTTATTTGCATAATGTTAACTGTAAAATCATAACATCTCAGTGGAAAAAAAACATGTTCTTAATGGTCTTAGGATTTCTCCGCAACATCCAGTTGCACCAAAATATTCCTTTAGATGAAACAATTAATCTCTCCCCTCAGCCCTTGTTTGTGTTTTTCTCTCAGGGCTGTTGTTCGGTTTCTTACAGATAAGAACTATCATTGGGGCAGTGTAAAAATCTTTATAATTTATATGTATATGTGTGCATAATTGGATATATTGGTGGATTTGGGAAACAGTTTTCATGTGTGCTGGACAAGATTTGATCTTCTCCTTTCGTATGCATGACCCTGAGAACCAGCTTTTTTTTTTTTGGTCATGCTTCGGGTGACCAAAACCCAGCGTCTGCATTAACAACCATTATTGTAGTCAACATGGGGTTACGGATTCATAAAAAATTAAGTAAACAGTGGGCTTAGAAACAAATTCAAGAGATTTCATTCTGTTTGGTTGCTAACAGTCTGAAAATCTAAGCAGTAAATGAGTGACTCTTACTCAGAAAGTATATGAATATCATCTTAAAACAAAGCTGTTCATGTTGTTTTTCCCTGCTTCTCGTCTGTGATGCTATCAGACATGAGGTTGGAGGACAACTGAGAGTCTGGTGGGTTTGTGGGGTTGTTGTTTTTAAATTTTTGGTTGGTGTTTTTTTTTGTGTGTGTGAAGATTACTGCTGCATCAGCATCTAAAGTTCATCCATTTCCTTTATTGTAAATGAGTTTTTTCCAAAGTCCAGCACAGAGAGCTCCTGGTGGAAAAGCAGGACAAGTGCAGTAGCTGCAAAAAGAAATGTTTGTAGCCTGGGTTGTGCTGCTACAGCAGTATGTATCGTAAGGATGACTGCCAGAATATCTGCTCAAATGGTGTGAAGTCTCTAATACTCATATTAGGTATGACTCATCTTTGGGAAAACGTAGTAGCAGTAGGCATCCTTGGATCTTGTCCTATGGATTGTGCATGCCTGTGATAGTGCTGGCTGCATCATCTAATTTTTGCTAAAAGTAAACCAGAATTGCAGGAATCTCATGTATCTTAGTTGTCAAAATACTTTAAAAATAGATGATTGAAATATTAAATAGTGTAGTTCAGGGTAAATATTTATATTTATTATGTAATTGATTATGTTATAGTTTTGGTGCTGTTCTGCCTTATGGGGAGCAAATTCAAAGCTTAACAGCTTGACTCACACTTGTTCTTCCCTGTTTGTCCTGTGTGTGAGCTTAGTCTCTTGAATATCAAGTGCTTATGTTCCCAACTGCTTTTCTGTGCAGAGCATTCCAGCACTGCATTGATGTTTGTGTCCACCAGCTTAACCTGCTTCTTGCACACACTCCCAGCAGCCAGATGGCTCCATAATGTGCATCAATATTCAGGCATAAAACTCAGCTCAGTGATGCTCTCCAGCTCGGCACTGGCCCCTCCTGGAGCCGGGTTGCCACAGTAGCCATGATTACTTCAGAGCAAAGCACTTGGGTAGAACGTGTTCCACACAGGTAGTCACAGCTTTCTTCTTGGATATAATATGTTTAATTGTAAGGCTGTTTTCCTCTGCTTTTTTGTATGGGAAAGCGTTCAGTAACCTCCTTTGTTAAAAGAGATGCTGCTCCAGAAGTCCCTTATTTTGCCAGGAGTTGGGCTGCACTGGCTCTCATGCTCTGGTTTCGCTGTGTGCTGTAGTGATGGACACACAGGCTTGTTTGGGGGATGACCCTGTGACAAAGGTTCCAAGCAAAAGGACAAAGGCAAAAGGGCAAAGCTTCCAAGCTGATGGTCTTACTGCAGGGACGTGGGACAAGGGTGCTCGCAATGACTGAGTCATTCAATCAGTTACTGCTTGGAGGGATACATGGCAACCATGTGCAGTGTTACTCATTATGGGAGGTGGGATTTTTCCAGGTGCTCAGCTTCAAGGGCATAGTGGGAACATGGAGTCCTGAAATACTGTTTGTGAGGTACAATGTTAAGACTTTTCCTTATCAAAATTTTCCTTCCCATCCTCCTTCCCTTTAAAAAGCTGACATTTCTGTGAATCTGTGTGCCTAAGAAAATTACAAGATACATCCAAAACAGCAAGAGCGATTATTTAGGAAAATTATCCAGTGTATTTTTTGTGAAGTCTGTGGAAAGGTGCTTTGTTATTGTGTGGTCCTTAACTGTAAAGCTTAACAAAAAGCCATCTCTGCGTTAGGCTGTGGCCCTGCTGATGTGGTACCAAAGGCAAACAGATAAAAAGGATGGGAGTACTGGGGTTGTTACCCCTTGCCTGTGGTATTGCTCATATAATCACTGAGCCTCCCCATTATCCTGCTTTCTCTCCCCCACCCCCAAGCATAAATGTGAAAATGTTTCCATCAATCAAAGTCATCCTTACTGAGTGAGTGTCTGAAAAGCACCAGTGCTTCATTGATATAGTGCTCCTGAGAGCTGGTGAATCAATAATGATAAAATACTTCTTTAAAGGATAATACTACTTTTTAGGGAGTTTCAAATATACTATGCCATTTTTTATCAATAAGGACAGAATAATGGTTCTAAATTAAATGATAAAACACCATGTATTGTTAAAACCTTCTCATCGTAGATATTTTGAATCTGATCTTCCATTGTCTGGTTTTTTTTGTACTTGGAACCCAGCATGGAAAAATATTTAGGGACCTTCTTGTGACCATAGCTAATGACTATATACATTACCTGATGGAATAAAGAAGCAGAATTCAAGGCATTGTAACTTGAACTTGGAAGTTTAAGCCATTTCCAGAGCTTGAATTCTAAACACAGATTGCATCAGTTTATACTATACTAGTGCATTAGGATTTAGGAGGGAAGAAATTAAGTTTTACAGGGTCAACTTCTTAGAGTGGAGTTGGGGAAAATTAACCAGAGGAGGGAGTAGAGAAAGTGCTTACAGAACCTGTCCTGTGGTTATATTGTAAAGCAGCTCAGGTGGAAGTGAGAAAAGGCACAGAATTTGAAATGCACCTGAAAGGCCCATCCCTAAGAGCCTGTTGAGATACCTCATGTATTTTGAGAAATAATGAGCACTTGGCAATTGCCACTGGCAGAACCCCATGGCTCTCATTCCAAATTAGTAAATTAAGGAATGTCATGCTCTGAGACCTATATGTAGATTTCCCAGCCTAATTTTAGTTGTAACTTATTTTTTAACAGTCTATGTTAAACTAAGAGTTTTAGTGTTTGAATTTAGAATTTTAAGGACATCTGTTGACTGTGTGCAAGCTGCCAACTGTGAAATGAATAGGCAATTGAAAGGTTTATTTTTATGTTTCTGTTGTGGCCCATAACATAGAGCAGTAGCAGTGATACGGAGCAAACAGAGCCATAGCATGAGATACTGAGACAGTCCCAGAGATCTGTTCTGCTTCCCTCAGCCTTGCCCCGCCTGTGCTGTCAGTTCAAGGCTCTGCTGATTGCTTTCTTAGCTTGTCTCATGAGAGGACTCTCAAAAATTGGTCTCTCTGTGGCATTCAAACAGTTTTTAGTCTTTGACAGGTTCTCTCTCCTGAGTCTGAGGTACTGTGGACAGTCTGAGGACCGTGCTGTCCACTCCAGTTTCTGTTTGTCAGGCTTTTTAACTTAGTGTAATTGTTGAGGTGATTTCTCTGAAAAGCAATGAATCCATTGACTGAATATATACCAGGTTTAGCTAATACTTACAAAGTATGCATTTTTCCTAATATGATATAGTTAAAAGTCCATTCCCTGTAAGGGAGTACATGCCTCTTTTTTCAGTTTGAGAAATAAGTTAAATTATCCAGGTAGTTTTTAAATCAGTTGTCACATGCTTTAGCACACACATTCAGTCTTTCCTTTCTCTCTTCCTTCTTTTTTGTAACGGAAATATATTGTTTGCTGTATACAGATGATTTTTATGTGTTGTTTATTAAGTATGCAATAGAAATTCTGAAAGAAATACAGTGCTAGGGTACGTTAACTTGGAGTAATCTAAATTCTCTGTAAGTAGTTTTGGTGAAATAAAGTGATGTTTTTATTAAAAGGAAAAAGATTGCTCTGTGGTATTTAAATGATGGTTATATACTACTGAAGACTTATTTATGTTTATGTACCTGTGCACCTTTTGTGTTTGTCACAATTTTACTGTACTGTAGAATAACTAAAAAGCATAGGACTTTCCAGTAGGTTATGCTGCACTGTAGTATATCTGCAATAGAGTACATGAGTAGGATAGATAATTTTGATATATCTTAAGCAGTTATTTTATTCTATTTTGGTATGTTTTAAGAAAGAAATAATGTTTCTGGACATCTGATGTAAGCAAAGGGCTGTGATATGTGAAAAAGGACTGCCTCCCTTGGAAGAACCTTCAGATGTGCCCAGATTTCCTTAACTGCTTGGTTTAAAAGAATTTGTTACATTAATTTCCAATCTTAGTCTTTCAAACTTTGCCTAATGAACTTTACATAGGAGAGTGTTTCTTACTGCTGTTAAATGTGTTCTAGGAGTTTCAACTGGACTGCTAGGCCTGAGATGTACCAGGAGCCATCGACAGAGCGCAGAGGATGGTGCAGGTGTTGGCATCTTCTGTTGCCAGAGCGGTGCACAGCAGTCAGGACAGGAGAATGTCTGTGCATGTGGCTGTGCAGGGCACTGACCCTGTCAGAGCTGAGTGCTCAGAGGCAGGCTGGGGGCTGGCTGTGACTGGGGCAGCAGCGTGTGGAAGGAGCACAGCAGAGCCCAGGCCCTGCATTGTTCTGCTGCTCGTGCTGGGATAATCATCTTGGGAGGATCGGTTCTTGTTCTCAGAGCAGGCAAGTGTGGCAAGGCAAGGCTGTGCAAATCAAGGCTGAATCTCCAGCCTTTCCCTTTACAGCACTGTTGCTACCAATACTCGAGTAGTGACCAGCACTTCTTTGTTCAGCCTATTGTTATTTTAGTGATTATTTAATAAAGGTGATATTTGGTGCACGTAATGAAACTGGAGAGGTTTCATTCCCCTTTCACAGGCCCTGCCTTGCAGGAAGTGAAGTTGCTGCTGCTGCAATGCTTCAGGTGCCTAGGGGGTGGGAAGCATTCTTACTGCCTTTGATAATGGGAGTTTCTGGGCACCTCCAGTGATGACTTCTATCTTAGCATGAGGCAGTCAAAGAATATGGCACTTGGTAATACTTTTAATGGCTTATGAATATGGAAGTCTTTATGAGTTTCTTGTTAGATAAATCAGGACAAAATTATTTATCACTTGTGTTCCTAAAACTACCCTTGAGATACCTTTTGTATCAGATGCAGATATACAATACTAGCAATATCAGTAATGGGGCATTTAGAAAAAAAGTAATTTCCCTGTTACTGTGCTACTGCATTATTTTTAATGCTGCACAGAAATTTTTGGAGATGACAGCCAAATACAATTTTAGGGATAAAGATGAATGACTTCCTACAAGCAGGCCTGATTTTTCATTAAAGCTTAGGTAGGTGTAATGATTCTGGGTGAGTGGCAGCATAGAATTTTGACAAAGATATTGCAAGAAGCCAAGAGATAAGATTTTGCAGTGCACAAAAAAATATAGTAAAAAACCCTCACAGTAACAAAATACAGTAAAGATCGAGTAACAAAAATATAAATGAAAGGTATTGCAACTAAGGCAAACAGATGTAAGTTTGAGGAGGAAGTTGTGTTAAACTTCTTTAGAATTGTTTACAAATACTGAGAAAAAAGTTCGAAAATTGCAAGCCTCTGTTAATATTTGGGGGAGTTTCTTCAGTGCTTGAAAGTAGGTAAGGTCTGAATTTGTGGGGAGGTACATACTAATTTTGTATATTGTTGTAGAATTAAAACTGGTTCTACAGAGTGTAAGTTGGAAAAATGGCACAGTCAGGCTGTTACTTTAAATATGGATTGTGCAGCTGTTCTGGTGTGCATGTGGAAGGACCTTGTCGGGCTGCCCTGCAGTGCATTTCCTGGCTTTCCTGGATGTGGTGGCCCATTTAGGGCATTGGATCCCTGTGTGGAATACAGGGTTTGAGTAACAAATGTTTTTAAAGGTGGGGGCTTGGGGAGGGGAGCCTGCCTTGGGCCTGCTGTGGCAGTGTGCCAGGCAAGAACAGGAGCTGCCTCTGAGCCTGCCATGGTCTGTGTAAATGTTACCTTTTCTGCTCAGGGCTTTGTCAGGTCAGCACCGAGCTCTGCTCTCCTCCCTCTGCTCACTGCTTGGGTTTTGAATGTGGTCACATTCCTTGACTGTTCACCGCTACACTGGCATCACTGAAAGTAATCCACATGTGAAATGGTGTATTTTGTCCACTGGTTGAGCCCTCAAACCACTTCAGAAGACCATTTACAAATGACATTTAATAGACTCTGCTTTATCCAGCAGAGGTAAATCTTCCAGTGTTAGACCCTCAGTGAAGCCTTATTTCATGGTGCTTTTCAGCTTTTCCTAAGCATGGAAATAAAAATGTGATTACTGTCTTTATTGTGGTACATCCCGTTTGTTCAAACAAAATGTTGTAAAATAGTTCATAAACTGCCTTTTGATATGTAGCTTTTCATGTCTGTGAAGTGCTAATTATTTCCCCTAATGATATGATTTAATGGTTAAATGTTTCAGTATTAATCTTCTGCCATAAAAAGATTGCTTGCCTCCACTCAGGGCTTTCAGATGACTTTTACAAATTAAAACAAAGAAATCGTTCACATGGAGTATCAATGGAAGCAGCTGTCACTGACTTCTCATTTGCATCTTTTAATAGTGAAGCTGATTTCCTTATCAGACATCATCTTTCATGTGTATGAAATCCCAGTATCTCCAGTTCCCAAGTACTTCTAGAGTCAAATAACAAGAATTTTAGCAGCTATGAAGTCTTGGAGGACTGAGACAATTAAGGTGTCTTGATTCTGGTTGTCTGAGAACTCCCTCAGCAGCTCAGGCTGAGTTGGGCAGAGCAGAGGGGCCAGTGTAGATTTATTTCTTTGCTGTGTAGCCTACAGTGGATAAAAATCCACATAAGAGAAGCAATTTCCCCAACTGTCATCAGTTTCAGCAGGAAGGCTAAAAGCTGAATGAAAACACAGACTATGTTTTTCCTTTGGATGATTTTTTTTTACATTTATCACCGAGTCACACTGAAGAGACAAAGGACAAATAGCAAACATACCGTGGAGTTGCTTGTTTATGAATCTTGTACCTCCGTAAGCACTCAATACACTGATTGCATAATGAATAAATGTATGTTTCCAAAGAAATGAAATGAAACAACCTGGATTAGTTTTGTGGTTTTTTTTGTTTGTTTTTTTTTTCTTCTGGGAGTGTTTCTCTGATAGAGCCTACAAGGAATGCTTGACACTGAGAGAATTCCTCAGAGTTACTAGGATATGCATATATGTATACATACATACTTTTTTTTAAAAAATACACACACAGTTTCACAGTTTCTCTTTCCCCTGTAGTTTCTCAAGTCTGAACGTAGAATTTTGTGAATGTGGCAGAAGGTTTATGGAAAATGTTAAAAAAAAAGAAATCAGTATATGGAAAAATGATTGATCACTACAGAAATACTTAGAGCAACTTGTCTGGCACTGGAGGTTTTTAACATGTTCTTTATTTCAAAATTTTTCATCCTTCAGCATAGAGTCAGTAAACAGGACTATTGTGGGAGTACAGCCTGAAAGGATGTTTGAATAATCTCTTAACAATAAGACTGTGCATGAGGATCCCAATGTACTTAGGTATTCAGCATGAATAGGTTGATTGGAAGTACAAGTGTCAATCAGCTTTCAGACTAAAAGCTATTTGTGTAAATCCTTATCAAGAAATAAGAAACGATGTCATTATGAAAGGCTGTTGAGTTTTGGAGGATTTGGAGAGATTTAGTGCTCTTTGCTTAAGCCTCTCTTGTGGGAAACCAAGCTGCTAGTTCTGGAGTGCTGCTGCAGATCTGATGCTTTCTGCCAGGGTGGTTATGAGCCTTTCTAATAAGGACACATGTTAGAAAATGCTGATGAATTTTCTGTGGGCTGCATTTAAGTTTTGATCTGAGTGTACTTCACACATGACTCAGCAGAGGACCGGTGGTAAGAACTTTCTCTGGGAATGTCAGCTGGTTTTTGCTCCCTTGGAGGTGTTGTGTTTTCCTCTGCACAGGCAGAACAGAGCACTGTGAAAGGAGCAGCCTTAGAGTCTTTTGTTAATTTTGGTAAAAGTACGTAGTGGGTGTTTGTATTTCCAGTGCTCAAACTGGGCTTGAGGTGAGAGAATGAGAATAAAGTGTGTCCTCATCTTGTACTTTTTCTAGGCGGTGGGTTGGTTTTGGCCAAAGGCTGACTGCATGTGTCACCATGAACTCGGACAGCCAAACTTGCGCGTCTCTGGACATTGCTCCCCAGATCACCACGTGCTGCATTTTCACAGAATTAGTGACACACTCACTTGTGTGGTTACCAGGCATAGGGGAGGTGTGTCCTGTGGCTGTAAAGGCACAAGCCTGGCCCTGTGAACTGCTTCACCTCCCCAGGTTGTCAGTGCTCCTTTGATACGAACGGATCAGCTCAAGAGCTCTGCAGGCACTAGTTTGGTGCTGCTTCTCAGTTCTTTTAAGGAATACCAAACTGGAAAATAAAGGCCTGCACTCAAGTTCATAGTTGTCAAAAATGCATTCTTTTTGGCATTCCCTAATAGACTGTTAATTCCTGAACTCAGACTTGGTGGTGTCTGACAATTGCTTGCTTGCAATTATGTTAAGCTCTGTGGATGATCGGAATTTCAGGTTCGTTTATGGTTGATGTGAACATAATTTTTGATTTTGTTGTCGATTACTGCAGTGAAATTTCCTCAGTACATTGCATCTGTTCTTCAGATCTTAGTGTTGATAGGCAGCCACCTGTATTCTCAGAAGTAAATTTCCGGGTCTTTGATCAGGGGGATTTGAAATTCATTGATAATAGTCTTTGAAGAATAGAGAACTAGTAGGAATTCTGAATTTTGAAGTCTGTCTTAATAGAGATTTTTCTGTCATCAGAGTGACATAGAGAGAAAAAAGCTCTGGGGGCTGGGAATGGGACAGCCTTTATGAAGATTTAATAACTTATAATAATCACCGGGGAAAGTATTTTCTTTTCTGCCACCTTTTACTTTTCATTTGTCTTAATTTTCAGCACTTTAAACTCCTCTTTTTAGTAGCAGTCTGTTGAGTTTGGAAGTTTTTGCTATGCACAGTTAGGGAATGAGTGCTCCATCCAGTCATCCATCTTTCTGTAAGATACATAAATCTTCTGTAGCTTCATCCCTTCCAGCGCCTGCCATTCATAAAAGTCAAGGGGAGATGGATGCCTCACTGGATACTTGAGTTTGAGACCCAGAGCTAACCAGGGGAAGTTGGTACTGCCCATCCTTCTCCTTGGAAACATATACAGAATTGTCTGCAGTACTTACTGTGTCAAACTGCATTGATTTCCAGAATCCACTTTTCATGGCCAGTAAGACGCCATTTGTCTCCACGACTCACATACATTAATGGCATGGAAAACAAAACTGCTAGGGCAAAGCGTCCAGGAATGCAGTGAGAGCTTTCAGTCAGACTGCAGCAGCAGAAGGGAGGTCAACAAGAGATTGTGTGTTTACAGTTTTTTGTTGTTCTTGGTGGATCTTGTTTCCAGAGCTGACAAACTCAAAGTTCTGAGCCTTACAATGGAGCAGCAAGCAGAACGGCTGTTGGATTTCACACTGAAGTAGTTTCAGTCACTTATTTCTAATGCAATTATTTGAAGGTTTCTTATGTGGCACAGTGGGAGAGCTCTGTTGGTGAAAAGAGTGGAGGAATCTGTATTCACGGGATCTGCCTCTGAGTGTCCTGTGCTGAACGGCAGTGTGGGTGGGCAAAAGGAAAGCTTGTAGCTAAATCTGCAACCTTGTGCTTTGAGTCCATGCCTTAGTGCCCTCAGGGAGCTGGTGAAAACTGCTGCTGGGTAGCTTAAGAAATGAGGTGGTTACTCAGTGCCTAACAGTTTACATATCCAAGATGGAGCAGTTCATTATTATTCAGCTGATGAAATAACCCATTTTTCTCTCCCACGTGAATTCTGTGTAATTTTCAAATGCAAAGATGATTTGTTGCTATATTTGATTGATTTTTCAGGCTCTTGTGCAAAGAAATGTTTCAGTATCTGTTGAGTATTAATTAAATGCTACCTTTGTGTGTTTCAAAGAGTGTTTAACATGGAGAATTCTCTCTGGAGAATGTTTTCATTTTGAAACAACTAGGATTCCTGACCACAACTAAATCAGAAGATTTAAGGCAAAAGCTGTCAAAATGCTGGAGAGCACTGTGGGTCGGGTTTTGTTGATGAGGCTACAGCTGCTGGCTGTGAACAGACACAGTGAAAAGTCACTTGCTTGGGCAGTCCTCACTTCCTTGCATTGCTGGTACACGTTAGTTTGGGGTCCTTCAGGCTTTAAGTGACACATTTGGCCTGCTGGCTTTCCTTCCAGTCAAAGGCTTCCAGAAATGAGTGTTTGGCATTTGCAGTGGAAACGGCATATGTTTTAATTCATTACATTTTAAAAAAATAATTCCTGTTTCAAAGTGATTTTTGTTTTACTTTGCTGAAGTTTCTGCTGCATCTTCATTTCTGTTTTTTAAAATATTGAAATGAAATTTAATTTTCAAGTAACTGTTGTAAACTTGAGTGGTTGAGTAAGGTGTGTAAAAAGAACTCACAGCCCAACAGAAAGGTTACTGCTTTCTGTTTCCAGTTAAAAAATCCTATCTGATTAACCCATTTTTGTGGTTGGAAAGGTTCCTAGCTGCCTACATTTCAGTGTTCTGTCCTTGTCTAATGAGTTAGGTCTCTGTTGCAGACAATGATTTCTTGTGCATTGAAGGTTCCGTGTAGTCTAGTCATGCTATTAATAAACCCCCAAGCAATTAATCCAAAATGCAGCAGAACTCCCTGAACTGATGTCTCAGTGCCAGGTAACAGAGCCAGTGCCCTGCTCAGTGTATTAGTTCAGTACTTTAACAATATTGTATTTTCACTGCAAGGTGCATAGCAGGGACAGTGACCTGCTGCAGCGAGTACAGGGGAGGCCACCAAGATGGTGGAAGGGATGGAGCAACTCTCCTGTGAGAAAAAGCTGAGAGAGCTGGGTTTGTACAGCCTGGAGAAAGGATGGCTTAGGGGTGACCAAACGGCAGCCTTCAGTACCTGAAGGAAGCCCTCCAGAGAGATGGAGAGACCTTTTACAGGGACATGTGGTGACAGGACAAGGGGGAGTGGATTCGGACTGAAACAGAGCAGGTTCACATTAGGAAGGAATTGTTCCCTGGGAGGGTGGGCAGGCCCTGCCACTGGGTGCCCAGGGAAGCTGTGCCTGCTCCTGGGTCCCTGGAAGTGTTCAGGGCCAGGCTGGATTCTGAGCAGCCTGGGACAGTGTAAGGTGTCCCTGCCCATGGCAGTGGGGTGAAACTAGATGACCATCTTGAGTCTCTTCCAAGGCCATTCTGTGATTGTGTGAAAGTCTCTAACTGCTTGTGCAGTATGGTGGAATGTTAGAAAGTGATTCATGGGCTGTTGCTTTTAAATGATTGTAGATCTTTGTGTGTCACACAGCCTCCAGATCCCTCATGCACTCCCTGATGTGCTTTACAGCAGTGCCTTTGGCTTCACCCTGCACTGGTTGCACACAAGGTATCATCATTTGGCACCCTTCTAATTAAACAAGGCTGTGATTGGGCTGAGGGAGTTTGCAAAATCCAAATCTTAATGATTGGGTTCCATGTCTATTGCTGTTGGAATCTGTAGTATGGAATGTTGGAATAAATTACTATTGATAGTTATCTGTAGATTAAGCCATTTTAAAGGTTTTTACTCATAGCTGGCTCATGGCAGCCTGGTAGTATTTATAGATAGCAACACCTACCTAAGAATGCCACTTTCATAAAAATCTTTTAATAAGACGTTTTTTAAAAAATACGTCACAGAACTCTAAGCAGTATTTGTCTTCCATGCAGTAATAATGGTGATTGACTTTCTGTGAAGTAGAAAGGTTGATAAACCAAGTACACAAGTAGAGGGAGATAGTTGAGAACAAGGATTTCACTTTAGTGAAGAGGAAGCTGGAAATGCTCTTCTGCTTCTGTCTATCTTCCCCTTTAGGTAGGTCATTATCCTTTTTCAGTCTGCTGGAATTCAGTTAAAAATCTTCAATGAGAAGTCATTCTGCCTATCTTTAGACATTCAGAGGAGATGAGCTCATCATCTCCTACTCCTGGGCAATAAACAGAAATAGGTGTTTCCTGAGGGCTATGTATTTGACCAAAATGAGACGAGTCACAGCCCTGAGAGATGTTTTCCTCCTGTCAGATTACTTTGAATAGCTAAAAAGATTATTAGGGGTTGTCATCCTGCTTCTGAAATGCTTTAAATGGGTCTCTGGAAGCCTTATTTCCTTTCAGTACGTAGGGAACCTCTGCATGTTTTCACATCAGATTTAGCCTGACTTAGGGCTGTAGCAGAAATACAGAGTCCTAACCTTGTGCTTGGTCTTCCCAGGGGGTCAAAAAGCCCCGAAGTTTCTGGCAGTTGATCTGAGTAGTTGGGGCTGCCCTGCAGCCCTGTGAGGTTTGTACTGGATGGCAGCAGGAAGTAGGACAGCCCAGCTGAACATGGCTTTGCTGTGCAGGGCCAGAGAACTGCCCTGTTGAGTGTGCAGATGGAGCTGGGTGAGCTGATGATGGGAAGAGGCATCCTTAAGCTCTTGACTTTGGTCCTCAGCATCTCAGCCAAAGTATGTGTGCAGCAGATGGCTCAGGCTCGCTGAATGGAATGTGCCAGAGCTCTCTTGTGCATCATCTGAGTGGGAGATTGACTGCGTGGGCCCCAGAAGGGAAGGCTCCTTTTCACCTTACCTTGGCTCTTGTGTTCTGGGCTTTGAAGCATTTCTGTGGCTTTCTGGGGAGGGGCAGTGTTGAAAAGAAACTTGCAGTTTGGCTGGCAGATGCCTGAAAAAAGCCAAGGACCCTGTGTAAGGTTAATGGGACCAAAATTTAATCCTTGGGAAATGAAAGGGGTGCTTTCTGGGACCCAAAACTGCTGTGACAGGAAGGTGCACCTGGAGAGAGGACAGTGGAGGGGTTTACCTCACCTCAGGCTCTGCAGGCTGTGGGTTTTGAAAAGCTGGAAAGAGCAACTCTGGATTCAGACATTGCATTGAATGTGGTCTTGTGTTCAGTTCTGTCTGTCCCCTGAGCCTTGGGGCTTTGTTTACTAATGGGAGCTTTCAGAGGCTTTTGGAGTGCTTTTTTCCAATACTGGGCTGCTTAAAACTGAACTTTGAGTTGGTTTGTGGTCACATTCCCAGCTCTAGAAAAGGAAGCTTAGACTGTGTTAATTCTTGGCCTTTAGTGTATTTTACCAAGTGTCCAAAATAACTACGGGTTTTTATCTTCTTGAGAGCAGTAATGAAGAGTAACTGTTTCCCCCTATGCATTTCTATAAGGTAGCTGCCTTTTTCCTTAAGTGCATGGAGAAAATGAGCTGAAACCCTGTTTGTGATGTACAATCCTCTGCTTTCCAGTACTGCAGAATTTACAACTCATTTCATACTTTGTCCTTCTGTAGAGTGTTGTTTAAGCTGTGCAAATTGTGTCATCCATATAAGGTAACAATTATTAGCTGCAACAGCTTTGTAAGGTTATATTTAAGGATCATTTCAGTAAGCTGAGGTCAGTCTATTGCCATTTAAAATACCTGTCTTAAAGATGAAGTCTCTCTGGCAAACACAAGATGCACTGTTAGAGGTTTGAAGATAGCAGTCCTCCTGTAAACTCCCAGCAGCTGGGAGTCTGTGATCTTGGCACTGAATTTGGGTTTGTACCTATCCAATTTTTCCAGTTCTTTTGAGAAGAAATGAATCCCTCATAACTGAAAAGAGCAGCTTGACATCTGACTCAGTTTATATTGCATATCTGGCCACCTGAGTCTTGTAGTTTGATTTCTTGAGGGCACTGAGCAGCGGCATCATTCACAGTCACCCACAGCTGATGTTTCAGTTCTTCATCTAATGCAGCTGTCAGCTGGAAGCCTTGTAAGTTTGGGAAGAGGCTTAGCTGGAATAGTTAAAACTAGGTGTAGACAGCAATGAATGCTTCCATCATCCTAGAAAGCCCAGCAGGTTTTTCTCTGGGCAGAAGATGAATGAAGTATGCACCTGCAAATTGTAAGAATCTGTTAACAGCAAAAAATTCCCGTAAAGGCTTCCACTGACTTCTTAAAATTTTGTTAGCGAGTATTTGTATTAGATACCAAGTTTTACACCATTTATTTTAGGTGCTTGTAAAGGTTGCTGTACTGACTCAAGCAAAAATCAAAGTCTGTTGCATATCTTGCCTCTTGGCTTTTGCTTTCTTGGAGAAATCTTATTTTTGGTAATGAGAATAATTTGGTTTCTTTTCTCATTCAGAAGTAAGGAATCAGATCAGTAAAGCAGTTTTATTAATGGTTGTGTGATGATGCACCTGTCGGTTTGGAGAACTGTAGAAAAATATCGATATTGATATTTTTGACCTAAAATAGAACAATTTCTGTTGGAGTGGGTTTTTTTTTGTTTGTTTCTTTCCAGTGCTTAAAACCAGAATGTATCTGAGCTTTTGGAATCAAAACATGGACTAAATTTTAGAAGGTATGGAGGAGAGTGTCTGGGGAGTAGGCTGTTCTGAAACTTCAGTAGAATTTAAAAAATAACACTGTTTGAGAAGGACCTATGGATGGCATCTGATGTGGTTCACCACTCAGTTTTTCTGCATTTATGAAATGTAAACTATTGTTATATATTGTCTTATACAGATTTACTGATTTCTAGAGTCAATTTATTGTTATATCCAGGCCATCCTTCCTGTCCTTCACGTGAGCAGCTACTGTCTCCTTTCTCAGTGGCAGCGGCTGCTATTGCAGCTGTTCCTTGGCTCCCAGCACATCTCCTGGGCTTCAGACTTGCTCTCTACTGTTCTTTTTCTGGAAAACAGACTGTGAGTTTGTTTTGTTGCTTTCTTAATTCATATTTATAGCCAGATGGGGAGGGGGTGTGAGTGCAATTTTTAAGTTATTTCAAGTATGAAATAGGAAATAATTGAGTAGTTGAAATATTTTTTTCACTCCTTCTAGCAAAAGATCCATTTCATTAGAGAGCTGTTTTTATTTTTTTTTTCATTTTTTAAACAAAAGTTATATTGAAAGAAAATATACAGACTTGGAATAAAAAAACCCCAGTATATTTTGTCAAAAATCTATTTTTGGCACAAATGAAACAGTAGTGTACCATATCCAGGACAAAAGCTACTTTTCAGGTTTTATGACCAAGCTGAGTTTAACTTCTTATTATGTAATAATACAGCAAGAAATAGTTCAGTAAGTAAAAGTATCTGTGATGGGGTGAAGTTCACGCTTGCTGTGGAGGGAATGCAAAAGATTAAAACACTGGTAAAGAGGTGGATGAGTAAAGCAAATAAAATATAGGTCTGAACCAACATCATTACTCTTTTCTTTCCACTAGGGAAAAAATTCCAGGAAACATCTCCGACTCTTCAGGCCAAGGGCACAACATTAACAATTTAAATATAGGTGAAAAATGGGAAAGACTCACACTAGTCTCCCTGGAACACTTGTAATTTATCACTTGAGATTGTGTTTATTACTTAAAGGAAAACAAACATAATAAGGTGCTCTTGAAGTAAATGAAATCAATTAGTTAAAGTACATCTTCATTTAGATAGTGATTTATTAAATTCTGTCAGATTTTCAGTATCTGCTATACAGAATATGGTATACACTTTGGACAGTAGTAAAACAGGTGTGATTGGACTTTGCAGGTTTTTAATGAAGGTCTCAAATAAACACCTGGAATGATCAGGGCATTGTTGTCCATGACTTTGGGTTTAAAGGCACAGCAATATCCTGGCCTCATCCCTGGCAATGAACACTGAGATAATCCAGGTCACGTGTCTTCCTTGCCAGTAAAGCAAAATCCTGGTGCTCAGTTTCAGCCTGGAATGTCTGTAAATTAGGGAGATGCCATAGGAGTGGGTCAGTGTTTTTTGAAAACCTGCTTAGAGTTTACCCCTTGCTTGTGCTGGCAGGCAGTTCAGCACTTTTTTTCCAGGTGCATTTGGACGCAACAAGGGAATTCTGATCTATATACAGAGTGTACGGGAGTGAACTGAGAAAGAAAACAGGAGAGGGGTCAGGTTCATGTCTCTAATGTATCATGCTTATCTTTTTGATACAGTAACATGCAAACTGAAGTCCATAGCTGTTCGCATTTCCTTCCAAAGAATACATGTGGATTGTGACTCTTGTCCCCACATTTTATCCTCATGTATGAGGGACAAGTCCAGGAAGACAGAGTGGCTAGCCCGGCGTTATTTGCCAATTCTTGTACATGATGTGTTGGAGTTAGAAGCAGAGTATCTTCACTAATGTAGTAGTTACTCTGCTTTTGCTCAGTGAAGAAGTCTGCTTCTATGTAAGCCTTTTAAAATAGAGCTGAGAAACCTCACAAGGCACTTAAATTCTGTTTACTTGGATAACTCTTCGTTAAAAATTTTTTTTTCTGTAAACTTAAAAATGCAAGTCATTAAATTTGAGATCTTAACATGAAGAAAAAAATGTTTCTACTTCTGATTGCACAAATGCTGTCCCCCACACAAACACTGTAGACAACATTGGATTTCATGAAATTAAGTCCACCCAAAAATATGGAGACCGTGTAACAACAGGCAAAATTTTGACCTCAAAAAGAATTCTAATTAATAATGTGTTAACTCTGCAGATAAAACTAAAAGTCATACATTGGATTACACTTGCTCGTCTGAAGTGTTAAAAATTATTACTGGCTAGAAACATGAGGGTTTTCTCTTTTATAAACTAACATCTGCTTGTTTTCATGTCTGTGTAGGCATATTAGAGTTCACTCTAATATGGTTTTCCTTTCTAGCCTTTTGAAATGGAAATCTCCCTTCAGTGTCTTTGCTAATTCAGTATTGATCATAGGAATATGAGAATCAGAAATCTTAAGAGAAAAATTTGAGGTGTGTGCAATTGTTTTAGTTACTGGCAATGCTGAGGTTAAGTGAAGGTAAAGAATTTAGCATGAACTAGGAGGGAAAACCTCACGTGTGTATGGCTCTTCAGAGAAATACATGCTATTTCTGTAGTTACCATACAAAAAGCTCTGTGTTGTGGTAATTTGCAAACAGGATATTGTTCTTCAGGTAATTAAATACTGGTATCTGAACTCTGATTTAGTGTTTGTTTCTCTGTAGCATCATGTTAGTTACTTAAGGGTGTTAAAATTGGCAGAGAAAATACACTTGTGAAAATTCAGTGTAAATTAACATTTTTTTGCAGTATTCCTCCCATGTATGAATGCTACAGAGAAGACACAAACAGGAGTTTCCAGACACGACCTTATTTTTGTTTGTCTAACCCTGGACTGGAACCATTACTGCATGTGCTGAGATACCAGCAATGGGACCCAGCCCATATTGCTGGTGCTTTGTTATTTTAAGTGTACTATGAACCCTGTTGCTGTAGATTCCTATTCATTCATGAGGTCAGTCTTTAAAGGATAGATCCTGTGGAAATGATCCTGTCCTCTGTTGAAAGTTTTAGTATCTTCATGACATGTTCAAACAAACATCTTGGTTATTCCTTTAGGTTTAGTGTGTTGTTGAATGCTGATTTGAGGAAACTTTGTAACAAATAAACAATAACAATAACTTTGTAACAATAAAGCTATTCCTGTGTCTTTATAATTACTTGCTGTTTCTTTCATATGTTGCAAGGATATTTTCAGCTCAGTATAGTGACATTTCACAGTCCAAAAGAATTGCTTTGAGAGACAGCCTTCATAAGATTCTTAATCAAATGAAAAGATTGAGTACAAGCAAAGAAATCTATTAAGCTCCTTATTTTAATCCATCCTAAATCATTTAAATGTATGTATATTTGCATGTGAAAGCTGCTGTATTATCATTGCAGTAGAATTGTTGATATAAATAATGCCAGTCACTGTCGCACTTCTGTTTTAGTTTTATCTGGAGAAGCCTCTCTGGAGAAACACCAATTCCTATTTAATTGCCTTAGAATTTTACAGATGGAGATGAACCCATTAATGAATCATGTGCTGCTGTGAAGTGATAGGATTGCTGAAGTGCCATGTAGTCCAAATTTGCCATCTTAGGAAGCAAGTTTACTGTTGCAGAATAGTGGCTGTGTCTATAAATTATAAATAAGGTGGCTCCTTGCTTGTGTTGAGAACCTTTATTTGTTGGGGACCAGGATGCCACTTCCATACTGCTGTATTTCCATGTGGGGTTATGTGCTGTAGCACAGGTCGTGCCACTGAAGATGGGAAGGCTGGTCCTGTTGCCAGATGTGTTAGGAGGTGGGGGCACAGCCTGGCACAGAGGGGCTGAGGATTTGCCCCTCTCCATGGAGGGGGTGTCCAGTTGTTCTCAAGGAGAGGCAGTGAAACCACAATTTGGACAAAAGGCTGAGAAGGTGCCAGTGGATGGAGGTTCATGAATTGCTCCCAGAGCTGCTGCAGCTGAACAAGGCTTTAGAGATGGGTCTGAAGAGAGGAGGAAGGGAGGGATGAGGTGCAGCACCTGGCTAGAATGAGAAATTATTATCAAAGAACAATTTAAAGAGGGAAAAATGTGGAAGCTTGAGAGTATCCTCGTTTTTACAGTGCCTTTTCCCAAATATGGGAAATCTAAGAGAATCCCATGTGACCTTCAGATCTTGCTTTAAATCTGCATTTACAAAGTGCAGACCAGAAAATAAAATCTCCTGCATAATAGATATGTACCTGCCTCTGTCCGCTGTAGAGAAGTGCTGTTATTTATTTTGTTTTATTAGAACTTGCCAAAAATCATTGCTTAAGAACTGGTTTAAGTGTCTCATTTTATGTAATTAATTTCAAGTTCTTGATTTGCCCATGTGAGCAAAGATTTGTCTCACCATCTCATGGTTAGATGGAACTCTGGACTTAGTGGCTTTCCTGTTTTTAGGGAAATGTGGGGGAGAGGACAAAGATTTGCAGCTGATGGCACAGTAGAACTCAGGCTTTAGTCAGTATGCTTTCTTCAGACACTAATGCCTTGTGAGTGCTCTCTGCTGATGCCCTTCAGGACATACAGAGGAGGAAGTCAACAGCCTGTGAGTTTGGAGGAGCTCTTAGAGGGAGATCTTCCCCTTGATGACCAGGTTGCCCCTTGAAAAGCTGGCAGCTCCGCAGCAGAGCAATCCCTGAAAGGCCTGACAGTGAGGGGCAGCTGTACAGGTGCTCTGCTGAGGACTCTGCTCTGACCTGACTTGTTAAACAGAGCGAAAAGTCATGAGGAGGAAGGGAACTCCTGAAAATCATTGTCCCAGAGCAGCTCTCCAAATCATCTTTCTCTTCTTTCCTGGAAGATTTTTTTTTTAATGTAAACATTGTGCTGAACTAAATGAGGGGGTCCTTGGGTAAAGTTAGTAGTCTTTTCCTTTTTTCTGATGTGTATGTAGAAGTCCTAGAAAAAAGAGTCAAAAATTGCTTTAAGAAGTCTCTGCACTCAAATTGGAACCTAGCATGTAGTAAGTGACAAGAAATAGGCATTAAATAAGATGTAAAATGGAAAGAGTCCCCATTTTAATGATATTAAGTGTTTGTAGGGGAAACTGAGGATGTGGTAGTCAGTGGGATGCCTATGGGGAAGAGACCACCAGCTCCACAGAGACTTCTGCCTAGGCACTGCAGTTTGCTCCCCCCAGGAATAGCACAGCTCTGCAGTGCTGGGCTGGGGAGCTTCATACCATGGCTTCATACCATGCTGCCTTTATGGAGTGTGGTATAAAACCAGAAAACAAATAGAGAAATAATATTATATATGTATGTGTGTGCGTTTTGGGCTGGGGTGCTAAGGCTTTATAACATACTGCCTTTATGGAGTGTGGTATATAAAACCAGAAAACAAATAGAGAAATAATATTATATATGTATGTGTGTGCGTTTTGGGCTGGGGTGCTAAGGCTTTATAACATACTGCCTTTATGGAGTAGGGTATAAAAAAACCCAGAAAACAAATATAGAGACAATATTTTTAAATATATTTATATATAATTTGTTGTCCGTATATAAAAGAAAACAAATATAGAGACAAACCAATAAAGAAACAGTGCACATTCTTTTCATACTTGATACAGTGTCTTGAAGTTTGTCTACCTCACCCAAAATCCATAGTTTCAATGCTGGGGAAGTACTGATTTAAAAACTTGGCAAAAAAACCTCCAAACAATACCAGTCCTTAAACTATTGCAAATCAGTTGTTACAGCAGTTCCCTGTGGAACATGATTGTGAATTCTGTTCTTCATTCTTTTAGGCTCTCTTGTATTCATCAAGAGAAAAGAAATTGAACTGATCACACCCAGGGTTTCTTTCATTTGTGTGGGGATTTGTTTATTTGTTTCTTTTTAACCTTGGTAATACTTTTTTCCTTGGCTGTGTGTATCTTTCTAGATTGACTGTTATAGACTGATCTGCAGAGGGCCTCAGTAGTGTGCTTTATCTGTCTAAATTTCCATCATAAAAATTCATTTTTGTTTCTAGTTGCTGGTATTTATTCTTACAGTGGGAATAAATATCAGTGCCCACTGCTAAATTGTGCGTATTGGATTTTCCTTTTTGATGGAGTTAGTGTTGCATTTTTGAGAGCAGTCATTCTAGATGGAACTAAATAGCATGGAATTTGAAACATATCTTGACTATTCATTCTTTAATTAAGCATATTGTTTTACAGATTATGTTTTGTATTTCCAAGCTCTGCATGTCCATCATTACTTTGGTGATGGTTGAATTATTTTAGTAATTACTTCCCTTTCTGTTGAGTAACTGAGCAATTAGTAGAATAATCATTCAAGTAGTTAACTTCTTTGTTGATTAACAGCAATCTTGATTGTGAAAATCCTTACTTGTTAACAAATCAAAATGTGAGAGCTTTTCCGGTACAGAGCTGGTTCACCACACTAAATGGATTATATGATGAGATGGATTGGATCTGTGTCATCAACAGGTGGGTCATTTCTGTATCCCCAAATACATTTTGAAAATAAATTACAAATTGTATGTTGTATTTTTTATTTACCTTGAGGCTAGAGGTAAGAAACTAAGCATCTTTTGTTTTTTTTAAGTAGACACATCAATTAGTACTACAGTAATTGAGCTGTTCTCCACATTTGATAGCATCTGAGAAGGAAACACTTGTGAAATTTAAAATTGATAAAAGCACAACAATATTTTGATATTTGATGTGGGTTTGTATGTGTATGTGTTAAATACCTGGGTGTAGTATGTATATGAAGTGTTGCATGCTGAAGAAGGGCTCGTTGATCAGTGCAGGCCCGTATGGAGGCAGAACACACAGCACCTGGAATCTGCAGAGCTGTGCCAGCCCTGCCTGGGCACTGTGCACCACAGAGATGGCTTCTGCTGTCCCTGCTCCCCAGGACAGCAGCTGTGCCACGGAATGTTCTTACTCAGGTCAGGTATGAAGAGAAGCAAACTGCTCGAGCTGGGCAGCCTCGTCATTTTCTGTAATTAGAAACTCTTACACCACAGGTGTTGGGTTATTCTGTAGAGCAGGACTGCTCAAGTGCTGCAAGTGCTGAGCTTGGGAGGCTCCTGCAGTGCCTCATGCAGACGTAGCCCAGTGGGTTTCTGTGAGAGAATTGCTCAGAAATTAGTGGATGAAAATTCCTGGCTCTCAGAGCTGTACCCTTGATTGAGTAGAGCCCTTCAGTACCAGCTGAAGTGATTCAGATCATGGGGACTTGAGTTCACAAGGGCAGAGAGTCTTTCACAATGGCACAGTGGTACCTGTCTGTCCATGGGCTTGCACTGTGCTTGGAGAAAGATCAAGGCATTAGTTCTGCCTTTCAAGTATACTTAAAAACCAGAAAAAAGCAGCTACTGACATGTGTCAGCCCCATGCCCATGTGCATGATCTGACTGAGGGTATGGACCCCTTTATGGTACCATAGACTTAGCTTTGCAAAGCCTTCACTGCCCATGAAGTTTATCTGTTGTCTCCCTGTCTCCTCATAGCTTCTTTGGAGAAAACTTGAGGTTATTCTGTGATTTTAAGAATCATGCAACTTGCCTCCTTAGGCATTTTAGGCGTTATGTATCTGAAAGCTTGCTCGTGGGCTTTGAAAATGCTGTAGGTAATGTAACACAGCCATTGCTTTTACCAGGAATATCACAGGAGTGTGGTCATGGTATGAGAATCTCACAGCACTTAGTTCTCAGAGAGAGATTTGTGACTTACTGGGGCTCTTGACAATCTTCATGTTGACTGTCTACCTTAGCATATCATCAGCTCTAATGTCCTCCCTGTTTACATTTCCCTTGAAACCTTTAAAGGGGTATGGAATCCTGAATAGCATTGCATTCATGAGCAGGTATGTTCTGGGATTGTCACACCTATTCTGAGGGACTCCAGGCTCCGCAGTGCCCATTTACATGGCAGGTATTGGTGCATTAGCTCAGTCCCTGCCAGCCTGCTGCAGGGCATGCAGGAACTCTCCCAGATCAGGGCTGCACTGCTTTGCAGGTGTTGAGGACTTGTGTCAAGCGTTTGCATTTACAATAAGGCTGACTAATAGGATACTGTATCCGAGTTATCTGTGTGGTGCTGATCAGTACGGTCTTTATATAAAAGCATTTGAACAGGTGCTACAGACAGCAACCAAAAAAACATATTTGGGAACATGAGATTGCTCAGTGTTGGCTTTTGACTGGTGTAAACTGAACTTGGCCTTTTGAGTTCTTTCAGATTTCCTGAAACAACTCTTTGTCTCAGGTTTCTTGCTGTATATTCCCTGGGTGCTGCACTACACATACTTCACTTTTACAGGTAATTGAGGTGGCTGGAGGTCAGCCAGTCTGGCGAGGCCCTTAGAATCCTGAGGGTGCTTAGTGCTGGAGATTCTCTGCAGAGATTGTAGTATTGGACTGGAATTGTTCTCGATATATCCAAGGTGTATTAAATGTTTGTGCTTGAGTGACTGGTAGGGCAGGAAGTGTTTTATCTACATTAAGATTGTTCTAATTGCCCACATGGGTTATCAGGGAGAGGATCGTGAAGCCTGGGGGAGTTGAGAGCCAAGTAAAGGAAGTAAAAATCCAGCTGGAGTGTTGCTTTCAGGAGTTCTGGCCCTGCTGCCAGCCTTGCCTTTTAACTAGGGAGAGGCATGTCTCTCATGGATTTGGGCTGCAGGGAGAAAGGGGTGCCACACTATCACAGCTGTAGTTGGCTGTATAATTTCACAGCACTGTGGAATATTTGAAGAAAAGGATGACAATTGCACCTTAGCATTCAATTCATAATGAACTTTAGTCATTAACTTGTAGCTCTTCTAGAAAGGGAAGCTTCTAAATACAACTGTTATTTTTTACTTGATTTCATTTTTAGAGAATACTAGAAAAAAATTGAGGCTGTAGAAAACCGTCTAAAAGGAATCAAATCATAAAAAAAACCATTTCTGGATACAGTGTGTTTTCTTTTAAGTTTCAAAATACTCTAGAATTCTGATTGATATTTGTTCTGTTGTATATTTTCTCTGTCTTGTTTATTCCAATCTCTCAGCTTATTATTGAAACTTTTAGATCAATGTTTAAAAATAGCAGCAACTTAGAAATGGCTTTAAAGATAGGTCTCAGTACATCATCTAAATAGGGTAATTCATAGAAACCTATAATCAGGGCACTTAGTGGTTTTCATTAGTTTGTGAACATTAGTGATATACAACTGCATCAACAAAGATAGATTTTTTAAAAATAATAATTTTCTATAGAAATTTAACTTTCCAAGGCCTGTATGTGTTGTTACGATTAAAGGGCCTCACCCAAAATATCAAGTTTCTGCATAAATAAGTACAGTAGTTTTGTCTGAAACCTTGTGTTTTCCCAGCAGAGAACTACAAAACACCCAGTAATGTGAGCTGGGTTGCTGTCTCACAGTGGCAATAAAAGGCACTGTAGAAAATGTAATAAATTGGATGATAATGGGAACATAGACCATAAAAATCCCAGTAAAATTTTCTTTTGTTCTAATATGACTTTCAGGGGGCAGGGACATGGGCTAGAGAAGGGGAGTGTATGGACACGCAGCAGTGTGTGTTCAAGAAGCTGTTCTCATCTGGGGAAGGAGGTTCTGCAGCCCATCAGGCACTTTTTGCTGGCCTTAAGGTGCTGCTTCTTGTATGCTCCCAGCTGGGCACTTCTGGAATAAAGCCATATCAGGCCTCTGGAAACCAAGCAGAATGATGGAGTGGGAGCACTTGGGGTGGCTGCATGCTAAGGTTGTCTCGTAGGCTCTCTGGGATGGGATCAGCAGGAGCTGATGCTCAGGAGCTGAGCAGCCCCTGCGCTCTGCGGAAGGCTGGGGCTCGGCTGCAGCAAGGGAAGGGCTTGGCTGAATTCCTTGGGGCTCAGGGGGGACCCTTCTCGGTGGCTGAGCCCTTCCTGTTCTCCATGTGCAGCTGCTGGCCTTGGCAGCTGTTTGCTTTTATACCTCAGCTGTTGGAGGAGATAACCTGCTTTTAAACCATTAATCCAGCAGAACAAGGATGTGTGTGTGGGAATCTCCAAGTAATAAAAAGGTATGTTTTTAGAATATTACCAGTGCTTGTCATATCTACGTTTCAAATTGGTATTTCCTGGCTCAAATGTATTTAAATTTAAAATACTTGTTATCTTTTGGTTTGCTTGCATAATATAAGGTCAGTATTCTATAGATGAGTTTCTTGTGTGTAATGGACTCTGCCAAATACTTGAGACTTGTGACTGCTAGGGTGGCACTATGGGCTGGTGACTTTTTGGCTTAACTTAATGTTTGAAGCCCTCCATTGAACTTGAGATGAATTTTATTGCGTGGTTTGTTGAAGATGTGTAGACCTGAATTCATTTTTTTCATGGCTTTGTAGAAGCATGACAGTGAGTAGGAGTATTAGCTGGATTGTATCTTCAGCAGCTCACAGAAGGTGCAGGGTTGATAGCTTGTGATTTTCAAGGCACCCGATTTTGGCTAGGGGATTTCTGAAACTTCTCTATCTTTGTCACCTTTGTTAAAAGGAGCAAAAGGAGTCTTGTGATGCTGTGTTTGAATTCTGCAGGCCTACATTTCTTCCCCTCACCCTTTCATGTGCCAGGATTTGCTTTTTCCATTTCTGGTTTGAGCCCAATACATTTTTCTTGAATTGTACTGGAAAATTATCAGAGTTCTTTAGCATTATTAATCTACTGGAAAGTTTTATAGTGATCTTTTTTTACTAGAGATCATTCAAGTGGGCAGTTCAGTCTTCAAATTCAATGAAGCATAAGGCGTCAGACCTCCTAATGTAAATAATGATCTTTATATTCCACTTCTGTCAACATATGCAAAAAAGGAGTAATATATGCTTCAGTGAGTAGGCAGTGAGAGTCTTCTCCACCAAAACATTTTTGTAGGTTAAATAACTGTCAAAATCTGATTTTTCTTGAGAGTTTTATATTGGTTTTTTTTTATACTTCTAATATTTATTGCCTAATAAACAGCCGCTGTAATACGTCTATTTACACTTCTAAGTGCCAATCCTAAATATAGTCTTTTGTCAGAAGTGCAGGGAGCTTTCCTGCTCTAAAATCTAAAAACTCTGAAGGAAGACAACAACCCTTAGAGTAACAGCACTGCTCTCCTGGGGCGTACTGAAGGTCAGCTGGAGTGGGATGGATGGACCCAGTGTAAAACACTCACTGCTGTTAATGACACTGTCTGTGATTGTAGGGTTGGAGAGAGCAAGGGCAGGGGCTGGGCAGAGCAGCAAGGACAAAATCACAGAACACAGTAGGGGTAGGTGTGTGTAGGGTTGGATTGGCCAGGGAGCATGTCCACAGCTGTAGCGCAGTACTGCACTGTGTGTGCAGGGGGCTTGTGACACCCTCAGGGTGTTCAGGAGTGACAGGAGTTCCACCGGGAGCAGAGCAGATGGCACACGTGTGAGATCGTGTAACTGTAGGCTGCACTACAGAAAAGCAGGAGCTTGCCTTGGCAGGATTCAGCTGGGATGGCAGGGAGGTGTGTGTGCTGCCTGTGCTGAAGTGCTCTGTCCCTGTGGGCAGTGCAGCAGATCCCTTTGTGTGCACTGTGCACGTCGCTGCTGCAGCTCAGGGCTCAGTGCCCTGGTAGGGGGGGTGGGCTGTGCCTGGGGGCTTCCGAGCAGCAGTGGCACTGCTCTCTGCCTGTAGGACAGGGGACAGCATTGAGCTCACTTGGGTGTGCATTGCAGCCTGCTCCCACAAGTGTCACAACTAAACACTTTCACCAGAGCTAGGCAGTATACTCATTAGTATACTCAGGAGGTGGAATCAGAAAGAACTAAACTCTCTCCATTAATATGTTTACATATTAGCTGAACACCAGCTGGACTTGTTAGGTGTAGTTTGGCATTGGTTCCATGTTGTATTAGGCATTTGTGCAGAGCTGTGCCTGCCCCAGGACTAGGTCACCCTCTTCTCTGGGTTTTGGCGGTGTGAGCAAGCAGTGCCTCTGCCCTGTGAGGGATCAGGGCTGCAGTGTGCAGGGCAGGAGCAGCAGGGAAACGGTGTGAAACAGTGCTCCAGTGCCTCTGGAGCAGCCTGGGGCTGAGCCACACCTTGGGTGTGCAGGGCTGCTCCCCTGTGCCAGCCTGGGGCCTGGGTGCTGCTGGGCTCCCCCTCACTCTGCCCCACCGATGCTCTCCACCCACGGGCTGTCTGCAGGGACCCCCTGCCTTTATCCCGGAGCGCCGCCTCTGCCCTGTGCACAGTCAGCCGGCATTTGCTTTCACTGCTGGAGTTCAGATGGAGACAGGCTCCCTGTGTCAGTGACATGCTAACCATGTCAGGGTGAGCTCAGGGCCAGCTGTAAATTTAACTCACTCCTGTGATGACTTCTGAGAAGATGGCTGTTTCATTAAAGGTTGCCACTTCACCCAAACTTACTTTTGTGGGAAAGAAGCGGGATGTAAAGTTCTGTCTGATAGGATTTAGGAGCATAAATCTCCTGGAGGGATGGTCCCAAATGACATGCCAATTTAGAAAAATCTGTCAGAATAGTCATGCAATGGCATATCATATGTGTATGAATTCTTCTTCTGAAAAATAGTTGCTTTATCATTTTAAGCCTGTCACTTGTCACCAGGTAGATTCACAAATTTCCTTGTTCTGAGTTGGAAAACTCACAGTTATTGCAGCAACCTACCGCTTCATGCATTTTTAAGCAAAATGTGGAGATCTAAATCTAGGGATTTCATCATTTTGGTATCACATGAAGAAACAGATTAGTACTTAAGAGCAGTGAACTAAAAAAAAAAAGGCAAGCAACAGAATAAGTTGTTACCTTAATTGAAACAATAAGAGGAAAAGAAAGTCTTCAGACATATTTCAACTGTTTCTTCAGTTTATTGGCTCCTTGCCTTGTTCTTTCCTGGCCTTCCTGACAGGCCTTTAGGTGATCCGTAAGAGAGAAAAAAATCCCAACCTCTTCAAATTCGAAATAAAATTACAAAATATTGTTTAACCTTTCTAATTCTCTTTGCATAATAGTGCAGTCATTTGAATATTTGATGTTATATCCTGTAATTAGGCCTTTGATTTTAGGCAGGTTTAATATTTGATAGAAGTTTTAAAATCTTGCTCTGAACTGTTCCCTGTCTGGAACCTGTGTCCTAGGCTTCAGATTATGCTCTTGGTAGAGCTTTAGTAAAGGATCAGTCTCCTCACCTTCAGCAGCACTGTGTGCAGGGGCAGCTGTGTTTATTATTATTTAATGTATTTTGTTTATATAGTGGACAAGTGTGTGCAAAGAATTAGGGAACAATTGAGCAATCAGTGCTGGATAGCACTAAAGTTTATGTGGAGTATCAGACTTTGAATGCTGGTGAATTGACCGTGCCAGAGGCTGCTTTTTTGTGATTCAGGATGCTCCTGAGAATAATTATTTTGAGACTTCTTGTTCATTTGGACATTTTACTGAAAGCTAATAGAGACTTCTGATAAAGATAAAATACTCACTTAGCACCTCTTTGTACAACAACCTTCTGTGTTTGGAAGGGAAGAACTTCAGTTCTCTGATGTATTTTCAGTTAGCTGCTGACTTCTCTGCTTTTGACAGAGAGCCAGGAGGAGAGGGAAGTTTGGCTGGAGCTTCTGCTGTGAGGCTGCAGTGCAGCTATGCCAGGCTTGATGTGTCAGCCAGAGCAAATGTTATTTTGTAAATCGCTTTCTTGATGGTGTGTTCAGGTCTGTCTCCTTTACCAGGCACTCTTTGAGTGGACAAAGCTGAATGTGCTGTCCATTGCCTTGTTTTCCCAGAGTCACGGGGGCCAGAAGAGACCTGGAGATATATGTCCCACCACCCTGCTCAAGCAGGGCACTTAGGTTCTGGTTGTGTCTAAGGATAGACCTCCACAACTATCTCTGGGCAGCCTGTTCTGATCATCTTCTCGTCCTTTCTGTTTGGAAGTGGTTTTCAGGATGATTTGCTGCACCAGCTTCCCTGTGAACAAGGTGAGGTAGGTCACTGTAGCCCCTGGCTCTTGCTTCTTGCCCTGGAAAAAAGGAGTGATGTTCATCTTTTTCAGTCCTCACCCAGTGACCATCACAGGTAAGGCAGACTGGCCTGCAATGATCTCAGCCAGTTCCCTTGGCACTAGGAGTAAGGAAGATGGAGGAAACTGTGGTGAAGTGAATGAACTGGGTTTTCTGACATCAGAATAGCAATTTTGTTTTGTGATTGTTGTAGTTAGTTCTTTCAGTACGATAAATAGCATTTTATGCATTAAGGTGTTCATGGTGATGCTGGATAAATGACTGTCTAGGTAAGAATTCTGTCTGTCTTGAAACTGTATAGGAAAAAGTTTATATTCATTTCATTATACAAAGAGAAGGGTTGAATATATGCAAAGTCATTGAGAGAGATTATCCTCAAGGTTAATTGAGATGTATCAGTTTGCACGTGTTATCTCTCTCACGCTTTTCTGCCTGATTACCAGCAATAAATGGTCAAATACACTTTTATTTAGAGCAGTTTCTCTAAAGTTAGGCATCCCAAGAAAGAGGGATTGAAGAGGCTTGGTTCAAGGCTGACATCATTAATAAAACTGTGGAACACGTTATTTATAGGCTCATTGAAGCCTGACTGGGAGGGACACTGAGCATGGCTCTCTGGAGTCATGGTGCTCAGCTGGCCTTGGTGTGTAGGCACTTGTGGCGTGGTGTTCTCCATCTGCACATACCCAGATTTTCTTCTGGAAGGGCTCTGGAATTTAGGGCAGAAGGGTTAGTGTGTGATCTGAATTGTAGATTGCTTCTGTCTGTGGTGTCGTGGTTCAGCCTAGGGAAAGAACTTTCCCTGACACTCACTCTTGAACTGCTCGCTCTGCACATGGGAGCTCCTTGGCTGTATTTACTTGGTGCTGTTTGCAGGTTATCTAATTTGAGGAATAAGGGCTTGAACTTGGTGAACCAAGCAGTTTTCTCCATAAAAGTGTGTATTTCCATTTGAAATCAGTGGACCTTTCATGGCCACAGCAGCTTCAGACTCAGCTTCTAATGCTCAGTGTTGCATATTTGGATAGAAACACTGGAGATCATTAGAGAAGAGTAATTAAGCACCTTCTGAAAGAAATGCACCAGAGAAGATAAATTTAGGAGTATTTAATCAAATACAAACATGTATCAAAAATTAGTATTATAGGATCTTTTCATATTTCTCTGAACCAAACTGGACATTTTAGATGTGGAAATGTGAATGAGTTATAGATTGTTGTTTGTTCAACCAATTCTGCCAGTGAAGCAGAACGATGGAAAAACACATGGTAGCCTGGCAAAGGGCAGACTCTGCTAGCAAATGAATGCTGAATTGGGCAATTAGGCAGGAAATCAAAATTGAGGATTCAGTGTAAGTCAGCACATGGCACATGATCCAGAGCAGGTCTAGAAACAACTGGAGAAACTGGCAGAGCATTTTCAGCACCTGGTAGTGTTGTCTGCAGCCAGCATCCTGCACTGGGGACTTCAGAATGGCATCAACATTTATCTTGCCTCTTTTCAAATATTCTGAGAGCACCAGTTTGATCAGAAGTAATTTCTTAAAAGAGAAAAAGATAAAAGGATACTGCTGGCTCTGGGGCTGTAGCTCAGATAGTGCAGGGTGCAGGGCAGAGCCTGGTAAATGTATGTGGGGTATTTTCTGTCTTAGTGTGACAAACTTAAGGATTTTTGGCCTCATGTTGCAATGCTCCTGGGGATTTCTGGTGTTTTGTGAAGCCTGAGAGAGGTAAGGGTGGCATTCAGTGAAAAAATATGACTCCTTGCATAGTATCATCAGCACCACAGAAAAATAAAACTTCTGGAAATCCATAGGACTTCTTTATAGCCTTTCATATATCCTTTCATGTACTTCTCCTTTCTGGTGCTTCCATGCTAGGAATAGTGACCCCTTCTCTTCAGCAGAACTCTGTCACAGGCTCCTCTAGCTGTGGTGGGGTCAGGATGGGCTGTGACAGTCACGTGTTTTCTCACTCTGAGGAGAGCTGTATGAGAAAATGAAAATGAAAAACTATTTTCATGAAAAATGAATGGCCAGGCTTTGTATAGTATCTCATCCCAGAATTTCTGAGTTTGGGATGGTGACCTGGAACAAATTCTCATTTGGCAGTGAAGCACAGAGTGCTGTCTGGTGAACTGCCCTGTGCTAATAAAGGCTGTTCTTGTCCCCTGTGCTGCCATAGAAAGTGATAACTAATGCACGTGGCAGGAACGTGGGGGGGACCTGTGCCACAGGGAACCATTTACATTCAGGAGAAGGAGACAGTCTTTCCACCTGCAGGTTCAACAGAAAGTCCCAGAGAGGATTACAAACCAGTGTAAGAGATAAGAAACCAAAATACAGCTCAAATGCACCACAATATGTGTTGGAAGCATGTACTTTGATAATAGAGCACTTCAAGGGCAGGTTAATTGGCATTAACTCGCTTTGCTCACACGTGTTAGGGAAGTTTTCATGAAAAGAATGAAGTCCTAATTATTCAGATCAGCAAGGGTAATTAGGAAGTATTACCTACCTTATTAGAATGTGGGAAAGATCTTACCTAAAGCAAGATGGATTCAGGTTGTCTAAATGGGAAGAGTTCCTCATGCATTTTCAGACTGGTCAGGGTCCCTAATTTTGAAGGGAACTGGTCTCAGCAACCCAAAATGTTGCTAAATTTCTTAAAGAACACTCTACGCTTCCTCTTTCAACAGTGACTGCAGAAGGGACCAAACCCTTCACAATAATACTCTGATATGGTTCCTTCATGCAGCCCCTAAGAAAAGTTGCATGTTTTGGTGTTTCCTAAACATAACTGAGGAAACATTTCTGTGGCCTTCCCGTGTGCTTTTGGCAGTACTTCCCTTCAGGTTCCTTGCTGGGCACCAGGTGTGTGCTGCCTTGTGGGGTCTGTGCTGTGGCAAAGAGTAAAGCTTTCATAGCTCACTTTCAGAGTCACTGCTGCACAGGCAGCAGAGCTCAGTGTCGTTTGGGAGCTGCTTTCATACTGGATTGCCTTGGAACTTCATTTTTTTTCCTTGATGACAAACTACATTTCCTCAGGACACAGCTCGTGTAAGACAATGGTAATATCACTCTCCTAAATAAAGGCAGAGCAACCAAAAGCAGATGGAACTGCATTATGGATGGGAGCTGAGGATATTCAGAATAAGTGGAGGCTGATGGATGCTGCATCTGATCAATCATTGTTAAGGCAGGAGCTACAGACACTTTGTACAGGAAAAGATTTTCAGATAAAAATCTCTTTAGTAAGTTTGGGCTCATTAAGAAGATCAAGACCCAAAAGTGTTTGTTTGCCCACAAGTGGTAGCTCTAAATTCAAAACTGAAAATCTGACTTTTTGGTGTATTCAGTTATGTAATTTCTGATACCTTGCAGACTTACTGCCACAGGTGGTAAAGAAAACTGGAGTGAAATTTTGTTTTGTTTTGCTTGTTTTTTGTTTTTTTCTGACCTGTCCCAGACTTTTTATAATATTCTAGGCTCAGTTATTCTGCTGATATTGAGAGTATTCACTAGACAACTCTTGACCTTCTCAGTGACATGGGCTTTGATTTGCTCGCTAACCAAAGGAACATGAAGAATGTTCAGGGAAAAATGAACTTTATATGCCTGCTCATCTCAGGTAAGGAATAATAAATAAGGGTTCACCTGCTCCCAGCAGATGTAGGCTTTTTTAGATGTCAGTACAAATTCATTTCAGTGAAAGAGGAGAAATGCCTACAAGATACTTGTGCAGAGTGCTGAACTTGGTACCTAGATAGAAATTGAGTTGAATGGCATTTTTTCACTGAGTAATGGTTACCTGCAGTCACACAACGGAGTAGTTTCAAAGGTACAGCTGGGTAAGCCTTGTTTAGATTTTCCAGTAAAACTGTCCTATCCTTCAGCCTTGTCTTATTTTTGAACACAGAAATATATCTATAGTTTATGAAAAGCATGATTTAGACTAGAATGAAATGGAAAATGTTGCCCAATTAAAACAAATACAATTGTTTCATGTGCTGATGGAAGCCCATGAAGGTTAATAAGGGCCTTTACTTTGAGATTAGTGGAATTAGGTCAGTGTCTTATTGCAGTATATCGGCCTGCAGGCATCAATACCAGCTGTAGACTGAAACAGTTTGTTTGCATGCTCCTCCTTTATAGTTAGAGGATGAAAATACACTTGGAAATGGAATGGATCAAAAATCTTTATATGTTCAGTAATTACAGTTCCTTCTGTCCAGCCAACCTGGAAGTTGTACTACCTGGGTAGCTTTGAGGTAGATAAAGAAATTAATTAAAACTAAGCTAGAGATCAAAATCTTACAAGCCACTCAATCTGCAGACACTGATAAGGTTCATTTTTTTCCTGCTCTTCGAACAATAGGTGTAATTCTTTCAGGAATTTTGTGTTTGCCACCCAGAACAAGCAGTAAATATTTTGTTGCCCAGCAAAGCAGCTCAATGCCAAGAAAGGCAGTGCAGCTGAGTCCCTTCCCTTGGAGGGCATGGCCAAGGCAGAGGCAGGTCAGGGACACGGGACTCATGGCTGAGTGTCACTGGCAGGTGACTGAGAATCGGTTTGTATTAATTCGTGGGGGTGTGTGCCCAAGGACAGCGTGCAGGGGCAGCACGGCACAGCCCCATGGTGCTGCTGGCAGCTGGGGGCTGCTGGCCCTGCTGCCTCAGCCCTGCCGAGTATGAGCTCCCCAGCCACTGCTGGAGCACAGCCTGCTCCTGCTCCTGTTCTTCTCACAGCCCGCACCTGCAGAGCTTTTACACGTGCTGCTCACTCGGAAGGAAATAACAGGAGGGGGAACAAGGTCACTTCTCATGTCCCAGGCTGTCTTGGCAGGTCAAAGAAAACGAATTTGGCTTTCTGCTTAAAACTGGAAACAAAAGAAAATTCAGGACTCCCAACTCCAAGCTACATCTTAGCAGTGTGAGGCCATTTATAACTATTGAGAGCCTTCCTGAGTAGGTGATAGTGAAGGACAGTTTGGTGATACCAAAGAGCTTTTCATGCTTGGCAAGGAGGAGGGCATAGGAAGAAAGGTTGGCACAGAAAGATAAGGTGTACTGAGGAAGAATCTGTGAAGTTAACTTCAAAATGCCAGTCTGTGTTTTTTGATTGGCTTGTATTTTGTCAAGGTACAAACTAAATCCCATGCTGTTGTGAAGATGATAATCTTTCTCCTACATTTGTATGAGCGTAAATTTGAAGGCTCTTTGTAGCCTGTTTGAAATACGTGGTAGCAGCTGGAGTGGTACAGGTGAATACAGAAAGAAGTACTGTTGAGAGGGAGAACTAGAGGAAAATATACTGGGTACCTCGGGGAAGGTCTTGTTTTGGATCCCCTGTGATTTTGACAGTCAGACAGTTTAGAGCAGTCAGACTGCCATGGATGACAGCAACCAATACACTTGTGACCTGTAAAACACAGGAAGAATCCAGAAACAGATGGTAGAAAGGTTAGTGGGAAAGACTTAAAAGTTCAGTTTCCCCTAACTTGAATAATCTCCTGTATATTTTGGAGCAAAGAGCACAAGCAATGCTGCTTCTATGGTTTCTATTGCAGTGTTCTGATTTTTCTTTCCCCAACCTTTTCAATTTTGTGTTTGCATCAAGGGACATTTGCTATCCCTTCAGTTTGGGTTTTTTTTGCCAGAACCTGAAGGGGCCATGCACAAAGATGGTGGTGTTTCTTGGAAGATGTACTTAAAACTTGGGAGAAAAGAAGTGACAGCCTTGAAGCCAAGGTGGCAACAGCTGAGCGATCTGCGCTGTTTCTGCAGAGGCAGCTGCAGCTTAAGATGGTAAAAACCAGCAAAAGAGATGTACAGATCAGTGCTACTTCTGCCATTGTTTTCTCTTGTAGTAGTTTTCTGCATCAATCCCCAGAGCTGCTCCACAAGCACTGGGAGTCAGCCAAGGGCTTAGTCTCAGCAGTGAGCAGCAAGAATACACATTCATTTGGTGGTGTAACTAGGGAACAGAAACACGGAATTTATCTGCAGCTCAGTCGGGTGTGCTGGCTTCCAGTGCCTCCTGTTGAGCTCTGCTGCTCTTCCCAGGAAGGAAATGCTTGTCTGTTCTTGCTGGGCTTTGACAGTCTTATTTTGGAAATGAGGGATTCTAAGAAGCGAAGAGGGAAGCGCCTAAAGCTTGTCACAGAAACCTGAGCAGACAGTGCTGTTTCCTGGTGGCTTGTTGGGTCAGTATTGGCTGTGAGAACACAAGCACCTCTGGTTGTTTCCTCTGCTGTTTAACAGGAGGAGCCCGGGAAGGAGGAGGAGCTGGGCTTTTCTGCACCTCTGAAGTTGCTGTTCTGATAAAGTTGCTGTTTCTCTTATTTTCATTCAGGTAATGAAGGGGACTAGAAATGGATCCAAGTGTGAAAATCTGTCGTGAAATTCCTGCTGTCCTAGAGAGCTTTACTCCTTGGCCTTTACTCTTCCAAGAGTGAGGAGTAACTGCAGAGGAACCTGCCTGTTCCCAGTACTGTCACACAGGCACAAACTGGGATGCAGTGGTTTCCTTTCAGAGTGCCTCTCTAATAAAATCTTCATCATCTTCAGAAAGCCTGGTTGCCTTCTCAAAATTCCAAATTTTTCTGAGGATAGGGATTATACAAATAATACCTTTAAACTGGAACATCCCCATAATATCAACTGCTTATTAAAGCCATGGGATCCTTTGTTCAGCATGTGCACACCATCAAACCTGTACATTATCAGTCTTCTCTGAGAGCAACATTTTCTTATCTGAGCAAGTGCTTCTGAGCAGGTACTGGCATGTAATCACCACTGAATTGCTTGAGCTAAGAATCAAAACGGAGCCTTTCTCAAAAAGCAGGACTGAAAGGCCTCACTGAAACTATTTTAGAATATGTGGTTAAGGTGGTTCTTGCCAATTCCTTTTTAGCCAAAAGAACAGTGAAACAAAGCAGCAGATTCTAGGGATGAATGAGCTTCGGAAAAAAGGCTGTGCCTTGATATGATTCTATGTGGGATGAAAAGAAATGAATCAAACAGCCTACAGGCTGTCTGCCTATCAGTAAAGACCAAGACTTCTCGTGAATTGTCTTTTACCTAGCATTTTACTTTTAATTAAATGTAGCATGTTCACTGTAATAGAGAAGCAAGTAAATTGATTTTAAGTTACTTTACATTTTAACAGCTCCTTTTCTTTCATTTTGCAGAAACATTGTCATGTTAGGTCAAAGTATAGAGATGTGTATTTATTTAGGACCTTTGCTAAATTTCGTTTGCTATTGCAGACTTCTTATTTCTCATGAACTGCACTTCTAAGAAACTTGAAAGTGACCATGATTCATTTGTTTTGAATGGGATTGGAAAACAATTTTCTTGCCTTAAAACTGTTTTCTTGCCTTAGTTTTGCAGGAGAAAGAGTTAAGACTTTGCCTGCAGCAGATTTATGAACGTTGCTGCAGACAAAAATTAGCTTAGCAGTTTTTGCTAACAACTCCATCCTTTTTGTTCTGAACTCCACTTTCATCTAAGGGAGCTGCAAATTGTGTCCCAGTAGATTAGGTGAACTGCAGGTTGTAGAGGAGTGTAACGTGCTGAGTCACATGGCTTTACTTTCAGGAAGGTAGAGCAGGTCATAAACAAACTGAAAATTGTGGGGGTCAAAACCCTTTAGAAAAAGTAAATAACTTTTTCTCTGTGCCATTTCTATAGTTGGGTATATGGTGGTGGTTTTTTTTTTGTTTTTCTTTATTTGTTTTAAAATTTTTGGAAAAGAAGCAAAAGTAGCATACTTAGTCAACCGTGTGCCTTGCTGCATTTCAATAACTGCTCATGAAAATTACCAGCACTGCCACCTAGCATAGGTTTTATCCATGGTATGTAATACTTGTGGAAAACCCCTGTGCCTTTTCTTCTCCTTTGAAGGTGCTCTAAGGTCAGGTGCAAGTGCATTGTAATTTCTGTTGTGCTGCACAAAGCTCTTTGTTCTTTAACTCTATGTTGAGACTTAATGGAAGAAAAAAAAATGGGAAAGGAAAAATTAAAATCATCGACTCACAGAAACTCGAATCATAGACTCATTTAGGTTGGAAAAGACCTTTAAGATAGAGTGCAGCCATAAATCTAACACTGCCAGGTACAGCACTGACCCATGTCCCTAAGAGCCACACCTACACGTCTTGCAAAGACCTCCAGGGACGGTGGTGCAGCATTTCCCTGGGCAACCCTTTCCACACAGGAATTATTTTTTTTTTTCTAATGTTAAACTCAACCTCCCCTCTTGCAACCTGAGGCCATTTCCTCTTGACCTATTGCTTGCTGCCAGGGAGAAGAAAGCAACCTCGCTGCTTATTGCAGCCTCCTTCAGGAGGAATGCAGGAAACTGCACCATGACTGGCATTGTGTTTCTGCTTTCTGTGTTTGTGTTTCTGCTTGTGCAGCCCACAGAGAGCCTGAGAAGGCTGGGGACTGCAGCACAGCCTGGCCCAGTGCTGGCCACTGGAAATGGACTCATGTCTTCCCAAGTATGCCCAGAGTTTGAGTGCCTCTCCTCTAGAGAGGTAGTTTGTTTTTCAGTGCAGGTGTGGGATAACTAAAGACCTTGGTGTCAGATTTATGTGTCCATCATTGCCGTTTGCTCTGTCAGTGGCCAGGAACAGGACAGTCAGTATTTCCTTTGTTTGAAACAGACTGTCTCTACTTCTGTATTCAGAGCAGCTTTTTAAGTTCATTCTTTCTAAGTCTGCTCTTTCCCATACGACATTAAACACAACTTACCTTCTGTGCTTTCCTTTTTTGTCTGTAGGATTGACCTCCTTTCTTAGCCAGTACAGAGGTGATCTCTTCTGCCTAACTGCCCATCATGACATCTTCTATCCTCCCACTTAGCAGTGCTTTGAAATATCTTTGTACTTCCTCCAGTACAGCTCATGCCGGTGGGACCAGGTGGAGTTCCAGAAAGCTTCTCTCCGTTGTTCTGTCCTTTGTGACAATGCTCCTCTCTCCGGTAACACTTAGGCAAAACTTGAGGGGAGTTACCTACTGGTGTAATGAGTTCAGCAGCTTTCACTGTGATCCGTAATTTACTCCCTCATCTTTCTCTTTTCAGTAATAGGGCAAAGGTGAGTACTTACTTTTTTCTGTTTTTATAGCAGTCACAGAGTCTAGGTAGCACCTTTGTGTGGGTGCTGAATGATTTGTACCGCTGGCAGCAGTGGTAAACTCGGGATGTTTTTTCAGGTGTTCTTGCTTTTGCGCTTTGACAAGAGACTCTTAATTTTGTCTCCAGTACAGATATGTGTGTGGTTCTGTTGTCAGTGGTTCACTGTTGTTGTGCTGGTTCTACTTTATTTTTACAGCATGAAAAGTTAAGTTGATTTTCACTGACCCTGAATGAAACCTTAGCCCGAGTATGAAAAGTCTGGGTGGCTCATGGAAGCTCTCTCTGTGCTCCCTTACTGAAGGGAGGGGATTTGTTTTGGTGTGTTCAATGAGACTGCAGGTATCAACACTGCTTTTTGACTAGATCTTTTCTTTCAGTGCCTCGATGCGTTTGATTTTGTTGAAAATGGAGTTTTTAGTTATTATATCTTTATCTCAGTTGGGCTACTCTGTTATTTGCTGCTAATGCTGAGTGAAGTACTATGATTGCTGGATGATTTGACCTCTTTTTTTCAGGAGGAATCTTTCAGCTTATGCTAGTGGGTTTTGGAAGGAGCACATTATGCACAACTTAAATCCTATTGCTGGATGCCTGTGAAACAGCTGATTTTTTTAGATATCTTTGTCTTTTAAGGGCCTTAATTCTGTTGTCTGTTACTTAAATCCAGTGTTTTCAACCTTGTTTGACTGTATCTGAATTTGAATACCGAATTCTGTCAAAAGCCTATCAAAACCAGAGAAGTTTTTCTGCCTGTTAAATGCTATTAAAATGCCTTCTATTTGTTCTAGAGCAGCTTTATCATCTTCTTTGAAAACAGAACTTCTCAGGTTTTGTGTCATACTGTAATACCTGATAGTATTGATAAAAAAAACTTGCTATTTCTTGCTCATAGTTTCCTCAACTCGGTTTATGTTTTATGTAAGACTGTAATGAACTGTATGACTGTTTATGCCTTTTAAATTTTTATTAATGGTGTTCTTATTGAAATTAAAGACCATTATTTTACATTTTCCTGCAGGCATTTTATTTAATCGCCTGAAATTGTAACAACAGAGTTCAGCCTCATGCATTCTGTAGGTTTCAACTAAGGAAACTTATTCTTGGGCATTACATTCAAGAAAGCTGAAATTACTATATGAGTAATGAATCTAAAATAGAACAAAAGGTAAAGTGTTTAAATGTCAATTTTAAATAATCATGGAAAAAAATTGTTACCCACTTCTGTATCAGTAGTCCCTGAATATGTTGAAAGCAGAGTCATTAAATATCCATTCATACTCTTTGAAAACTGCCTTGGAATCTGTCCTGGGGCTGCAGTTTAGCAGAGAGGTCTGCACAGCAGTCAGTGTCTGGGTGCTGCTGCTCCTGCAGGTGTTAGAGGAGCTTTGGAGATCACCGGGGACCTTTGTTCCCTCAGCTCATGTCGTGATTCTCAATTAGGGCAGGTAATGGGGGGTAGCAGCACTGTGCAGCAAATGGACCTTGAAATGCTTTGGACAGGGAAGGTGGCTTGAATTTCTCCATGAGATGCTTTTGCTGGAGTTCAGGGAGGACTAGAGAAACATTACTTGGGCTTGGTTATGTAATCAGCCCCAAACAGGATTTTTGGTGGGCCGGGGGAAGCAGGGGAATGCCCTTTGTTTTGCATTACAGAAATCCACACGACATGACCTCCTTTAATGCTTTCATTGATTTGTGTTGAAGTTGTGTGTCATGTGCAGCTGTGTTAATGTAGTTTTAAGTATCTGACTCTGTATTTTACTAAGCATTCTGCTGCCTTCTCATAATTTGATGTGTTTCCTAAGAGTTAATAATTTCTGTTCTATTTATGCCCAGTTTAAGGATTATCATAAATATTCCACATGCAATTTTTTTCTATTCATATACCAAATGGATTAAGAAGCTTAGTTATGAGAAATAGTTTTTAGACTCTAATTATCATACGGCTGATAATTTTTTCAAATAATAGGGTGCTTTCATGGTAAAAGCAAGGCACACTCCATCTGCAGGAGCTGCATCATTTGTCAGATTTCTTCAGTGGTGGCTTGCAAGTTTGCCCATGGAAAGACTAAATTCTTGTAATAGATTGCATTGATGTAGTGCATTTCATCTGCAAGCCTCATTGCTTTGATAGACATCATTATTATTCTTTATCCATATTAAATAGCATCTGGAATCTCCTGCTGAGATCCCATTGGTGTTAAGCGCTGTCCAAAATAACAAATTCTCTGCAGGCGTGCTCCTGGCAGGGAGCACTTGTGTGTGTGTGTGCCCTGTGCCCAGGAGTGACACTGAGCATGGAACTGCCCTGCCCCTGCTGCTGGAGCTTGCTGGGCTCCAGAGTCCTGTCCCAGAGATGTTTTTCTAGGGAGCCACCACAGGAGAAGGGGAATTCTCCGGTACTGTTGCTGTAGGGTAGCATGCTTGGGAGATACAGATGGGGAACTTTTTCCACCTAATTCTGAGTGAACCATTACAGGCAGCCTTACTAAAATGATTTATTCACATGTAAAATGAAATGGTTAGAAATGGAACATTTAGGATGATTTTCTCCTAACAGACAGAATTGTGTAAGTGATAGTTCATGGTATCTCAGTGTTGCATCTATACATAAGGTACAGCTTAGTAAGTTAAGTTCACTGAGGAAAGGGGAGGATCTGCTTTTTTCTGCTGGGAATAATCCTTGATTGCCTTTCAGTGTAACAAAGGGGTGTTTTAGTAGTAGTTGATAAACAAAGGAAGTGAATTTCCATGTGCTTTCCTAGAGATGGTGTTTTAGGTAAAGTCATAACATGTGTGTTGGCTGCTTGAATGAGTACTGAAAATTCAAGGTCCTGTTCTCTTTAGTTCTTGCTGGAAATGGATGGTAGTTTTTAATGTGAATGTGAGTGGATTCATTCTCTACTTTGAAAGCCGTGACAGCTTGTCATTGGGGTATGCTGCAAACTCTCTGAGGCCATCAGTCTCTGAGGGTGGAGATGAGAGTAACCCATTCTTCTCCTAAAATGCCTTTTTTTTCTCCCTAACACTTGTTAGTATCCAGTAACTGTGTGTGCTGAACAGAAAATACAGGAGTGACACAGGGAAAAAGACAGCATGGAACGGCAGCACCACAAACTGACTTCCAGCATTGCTCTGCCTGCTTGTGCATCTCCTTTGGCTTATTAGCAGGGAGAAATGAAGAGATCCTGGTTTTCTTCATTTTTCTGTCAGATGCTTAGGTAATAACTATAATAACTACCTTATTTCACAGTAAACCTTAAAGTCTCTTATGAGCCGTTTCGTCCTCAGTTTCTTATTTAGCTTGGATGCCCATATGATGACTATGGCCAGTTAATCACAGCACACATCTTGACAGAAGAGGTTGGCAAAGAAAATGTCTTCTATATTTCAAGGTCTTTTTCCTTGGGGACGTAATTTTTCTTCACTTACGGTGCTTTGCAGTGTGAGCACTGTTACATAGTGCCTGAGGTTTTCCAGGTATTGTATTCTGAGTTTCTGAAATTCCAACCTGCAAGAAAAATCAGCTGGCTTGGTTTTAGAGTTTTGCCTCTTTGTGTTGCTGAGGGCATGTGTGTCTGAGACAATTGCAGAGGTGGTTAAATAATGAATCTCAGTTGTGTTGATCAAAGAGCAGGAGCAGCTGATGTGTGTTAAACAGCTTCCAGGACTGTAGCTCTTTGTGAACAGGTCTGAAGTTGAAAAGGTTGGTTTAAAGTGGTTGTCACACTGTTGGTTACAGATGGGAGGTTTTTCTGGGTTTTCTACTGGAACTCAGTAATTTCTGGTGGGTTTTTTCCCCCCACCACTTGTTATTAACCAATAAATGTTGACACCTAACATTTGACTGACACCATGGGGAGCAATCTGAAGTAGGTAGTTAGGGGAGTGAAAGGCTCTCCTTTGAGGAATTTACTAATCCAGGCTCTGTATGATAGCAGTCATTTGGCAGCTTGCACACCTCTTGTGAAGTCCTGAACCTATATCTAGAGAAAGTCACTGCAGTGATTTCTCAAACAGCCAGTATTTGGGGTGTCATTAATGATATCCAGGTCTGAGATGGGCCTGTGCAGTCTGGAGTGGACTGCTGCCAAGAAATGTGGCTTAAGGGACATTCTTATCTTGCCACATCTGTGGCTGCTCAGGAAGTGGTTGAAGTTTGGCAAAGATGGGCTTTGTGACTCAATTCCCAGTGTCTTGGCTGGGGCTGTGAGCCCTCCTCCTGCCTGCCCTGCGTGTGCTCTGGCCTGGCTCTCAAGGCCAAGGGATCTTGTGTCCTGTTCCACACACACCAAATAGAAAACACTGCCAGCCCTTAGGTTGGGTGCTTCATAGGGATGCTCCTGGAACAATAATCCTGGAATAAATAATGATAACAGCCTGTCTCATCCCTGAATCCACTTCTCAGATGTGCTTCAAGAAAATGAAAACCTTAAAAATCGTTCACCTTTGAGAACACAATGTTAATCACATCAAAACAATCTGAAATCCAGCGTTGCTTTCATTATCCTAAAGTCAGCAATATGCTCTCCTCATTGTTCCTTTCTGCAGTGGAATTTATTGAGGCTGTTCATCCTTCACACACACTGCAGAAGTGCACTTCGTAAAGCTGAGAAAGCTGTGGAGTTAATAGTGTAATAATTCAGCAAGAAAAACTGATTTGCAAGTGACCCATGTATCAGGCTGTCAATGGTGCTTAAAGCTAGTTCATAAATTCCTGCCAAAGCAAGGTGTGGGCTTAGGGAACCACCCTTTTTTATAACCAAAATGGCCTTGGAAGAGTCGGTCACAGGAGCTTAGTGCTGACTCTTATTCTTGCATGTCATTTACACACCAGCAGAGGAGAGAAGGCAAGGAAAACAGAATTATGTGATCAAGAGCTGACAAAAAGCACAAGATCTGGAAGGATCAAGCATTTACTTGACTGTAGCATGTGTCAGAGGTGCTGCACTATTCCTTGTACTCCGTACCAGTTCTTGAGGATCTTCAGCCATTAATTTTTCAGGGTCATTGTTCTTCAGGTCATGCTCCTGGATATGACATGAGGCCATATTTTTCTGTCTGTGAGGATCTTATTAGGTCAGTAATGCTAAGAAAATGCTGTCTCTGCCTGCTAATAATACCACATTCTAATTCAAAATCATCTGGAAACTAGAATTTGCAAGAATGGAAGTTCTCTATAAATTCCTGGGTTGCTGTGCAGGCTCTAGGCACTAAATGTAAAGCAGGTTGTGCTCTGGGAGAGAAATACAGGAGGAAGGACTTTAATTTTTGTCAGCCAATGTTTGAATAGGGAAAGGGTTGTTTTGCTGTCCCTTTCTCTGGTGGGAGGGTCTGGCAGGTCTCAGGGTGGCTCTGCAGTGCCTGGGCCAGTGACCATGTCACACAGTGTGCTGGTCACAGGGCATACAGGAATGGACCTTGCTAAAACCTGCTTCCTCTGCAGGGACCAGCAGCAGGGCTTCCCCCAGCTCTGTGTGTGTGCAACCAGCTCCTAGTGCTTCTGTACAAATTCAGGCTTCAGGTGGGTTTCTCACATTTAATATTGTGTGACAGAAGCGTGTTGCCATGAGTTTATGGCCCTCCTAGGTACAGAGTGGATCCAGCAGCTTGATAATTGCTGAAGGTACTGATTGCTGTAATAGGCCATTAGTCTCCAATGTCCCATCAACTCAATCATTACCTCATGTGATTTCAGACAAAAATGCCACTTGGAAGGTTTATACGTATTTTAGCAGTCCTGGGATATGTAGATGGAAGCCTGTCTAGTAATTGAAAGGCTGATTTCTGTATAATGAAAACATCAATCAGGGGTTTGCACTCAAGCAATATATTCAGATTGCTCACCTGAATTTCTGTGTGGGGCACTGGATGATTGCAAATACATTTCATAATGCCTCCTACTAGGCTTTTTCTAGAAACAGGAGGTCATGATGAAGGTACTAAGATGTGAATTATACCTCGAAGGCATCTCCAGAAAAATTGATTGAAGGGCCTAGTGGGAGGAATTATACCACGTGACAAACAGAAAGTCAAATCACATTAGATGTCATCAGCACCCATACAGGAGTCTAAGAAATTGATTTTCTTTAAAAGGGTTTTTATAATTGCTCTTTAGGAAATGAGTATAATGACAGTGGGCATAAAGGATGTCTGTTTAAAACAAACAGAAGGCAGTAGGAGAAGGGCTTTGCTTTATCGTGTATTTTTATCATCTCGTTGTCCTCCACAGGGATGGGAGGTTGAGGTTCAGAAACTATTCCCCAGGACAGTCTTTGGTTGACAGCACAGAACCAACTACCAGAACCTCCCCAGGGGTGCTTACAAGGATAACAATTAAATGTTCTGCCTTACTTAAAAGTTGCCATTTAGGTGCTGGAACAAGAAGCTACTGCATTCAGTAGCATAACTGGAAGTGGCTGGACGTGACCAATGTGTTAGAGAAGAACCTGAAATTTGTATCACGCCCGCTAGAAGTGCTAAAATTCTATTTTACCTTTGTTCTTTGCTGACTGCACTGCTGTTCCTATGAAGAAAAGCCCGTGTTCTTACTGTTGACATTCAGGATTTACTGAAAGAAGTGTGGTGGAGCCAGTGAATCTTTAAGTTTGTTGTATTAAAAGAAAGTCAGAATTGTAGGTCTCGTTCAAGCAAATCACTGTAAAGCATGGAATTTCTTCTGTCTTCAGCAAAAGCTGAGTAAAGATTGAATGTAGAGCAATGGCAGAAGTTCCAGAGCAAGGCAGTCATCAGTGGATTTATATTTGCACTCTGAGTTGAGTGTTACTCTTCAGCTGTGCTCCTTCCATTCATACCCTCAGTAACTCCAGGAGCCATTTCTTAAGGCAGCTAGTGAGGGAAAACACCACTATCATTCTTGACATTTACAGAAGTCAAGTTGCAGCACTCCAAGTTGTTGCTCAGGAAAATGTTGCTCAGAAAAAGAATAAAACAATACTGAAATAATTTAATTTGTTTTAATTTTAAACAATACACATAATTTAAAAAATAGATCCTATTTTATCTCCTCATTTTGGAAACATTGGATCAGACCCTGTACAAAAAAAATCATATTCCCAACTCCCACCGAGTTAAAAGCCATGGCCTCTTCCTAACTTCTGAATAAACCCCTTGTCCTTCATGTTCATCTGCTAACAATTGTAGGATATATACCAGAAGATGTTTGAGAATCTCTCATTACAGGTGTAGGGGATTTTTAAAAAATGTTTGATTATTAGACTAAAAGCATTATTAGGAACTTCAAAATAAATTTTTACTATTTACTTTGTGGGAGAGTTTCTCAAGTCTCCTCTAGTTTTAGAGTGCTAATTTTGAATATTATGAAAATCTGTTCAAAACTGTTTAAAAGGCTTAGTACTTTTTAAATAAAGTGAAACAACTTCTTTCAGGGAAAATGATCTATTTTAGATGGTAATATATTCCTAATCCTTACGATTTGCTGAGAAAACTACAAAGAAGTATTTTTTCAGTGGAGATGAAATACTATTTTGCTGGTAGAGCAGTTTGAATTGGGAAAAGTAGACATGAAGACAGCCCCAGAAAGGCAGAATGTTGTGGAGGGAGGTTATCCCAGGACTCAGACTGCTCCTACTGTGTGCTGGAGAGGGGCACAGCCAGGGACAGGCTACTGTGTGCCCTGACATACTGACCCAGTGCCAGAGCTCAGCTTTGAGGCTGGACTAATCAGACCTATTTGTTAATCTGATGTGAATTCTGAAATAATTTGGGGTTTTTAAACTCGCTTTTCTCTGAGCAAAACAAGTTAGCGCTTCTGAAAAAGAAATATTTGGGTTTTGAATAATCAAAATCTGTTCACTATTTCATATTTCCCTCCTCTCTAGGGGGATTGAAATACCCACCTGAATCAGTGAACAATGTAGGATTTGGAGACTATTTTTTCAAACTGATTTCATTCAGATGTGATTTGTGTGCCTATACCAGCCTCATTGTACAACTGAAGGTGCTTGGAGCTTCCTGTGGAGGCTCAAGAAGGGCTCCCTGTACCTTCCTGAGGAGGTTGTTGTGTGTTTGTGCTGTTCCAGAGTAACACTGAAAGGCTTCCCTTAGGGTGTCGAGCATATTGGAGCATACAGAGGGCAGTAGGAACAAAGGACATTATGGAATGCTGGGAAATGTTTGCTAAACTGGGCCACTGCAGGGAAATGAAAAGTTTTGTTTGCAGCTGTTATTTAATCACCAGCTCAAACCATTTACAAGTGAATATCATTGCTTGCATCAGGGACAACTTCATTATCTTGCTGCCTCTAGAACTGCTAAGGGTTTTTCTTTTGATTCCATTGGGAGTGTTATAAAACACTTGTAGTGCTGAGTTTACATGAGGAGCAAGTGTACAGGAAGGTGTATCACAAAGCCATTTAATACCAGTTGTGAAATAAACACAGGATGGTATTCTTTCCTTCTTTAGAAAAAGCTTTCCAAAGGGGAGGGTGACATGCTGTAAGTCCTTGTGTCACCAAGGAAGTGACCATGCAACTGAAGTTTTTATACTGCCCTTCATTAAGGGCATTGCCATGGCCCCTCACAGGTGTGCTACAAACTGACTTAAAAGGCTGCAGCTTCTCACAGAAACTAAACATCAATTTCCTGAGCTAGAAGGAGTTTTTCTTGTCCTAGTTTCAAGGATTTATGTCTCTGTCTGTTGGGGACACCATTGCTTGAAACACAGAAGAAATGCTAAGCTGACCAGAAAATACAGCCATCCTCCAAGAAAAGAGTTACTTCTTCTGTAACATTGCCTTTAGAATTGATTATAAATCCAAAAGCAATTACTTACTTATGAGCTTAAGTTAAAGCAGATTGCAGGGTAGTTTGATTTTAAATAGGTGGCAATACGTATCCATTACGCTGTTCAATATGCTAATGGAAAACTAGGTCAGAATAATGAAGCATCCAGTGAACAAAAACCTTGAGAAGCAGTATCTGATCTATGTTTAGCTTTCTTGATTACAGGATAGCAGTAGTGAAATGCAGCCTTTCATCAGACAGTATTTCATTTAGCAGAAAACAGAGAACCAGGACATCTACAGTGCTGGAAACGTAGCCAGGGTTCTGCAGAAGGAAAAAGGCTGTACAAAACAAAGCACTGTATGTGGGACTGGAGGTGGCAGGAATTGTCCGTCCTTGTGCTAGTCTGTGGCTGAAAAACTCAGTACTCAGGTTGCCCTAGGTGGCCCTGCAGGCTTGCCAGGTTGACTTGCCAAATACACACAGTAATGAAGAATAATGGTGCTACCACAAGGCAATACCCTGTCCACAAAGGAGGGATCAGATGCAGGTGCTGTTCCACCAAGGAAATCCCAGCAGTGACAGCAGTGCCTTGAGACAGCTGATCTCCTTGGTGTGGGGCTGTCAGAATGGTGATCTCCATGGTGTGGGGCTGTCAGAATCTGATGATCTCCTTGGTGTGGGGCTGTCAGAATCTGATGATCTCTTTGCTGTGGGACTGTCAGAATCTGATGATCTCCATGGTGTGGGGCTGTCAGAATCTGATGATCTCTTTGGTGTGGGGCTGTCAGAATCTGCTCATACTGTGGGTGTCATGTCTTGTATGGCTCTGGTCCCTGGGTGCTGTGGGCACAGCAAAGGTCTGCTGCCACCAGTCAATGGAACCCTCAGGATCATCCAAGGAAAGTCAGCCTTCCCAAGTGACAGTGTAGGTGAGGATGTTAGAAATTAATAATGTCTGTTGTGGGGAAAAGAGATAGGTAAAAATAATAAGATGATGATGATGATGATAATCATCATCATAATAAGAAATAGAATGATTGGACACACAGATGAATATGATATCTTGGGGAAAAGTCAGTGTAGTTTAGAAAACAAGTCAAACCCCACAAACCAGTGGCAGTTCCCTGGAGGAGTAGCTAAGCAGGTAAATAAGATAAAGCCTGATGATATAAAATCAATTTAGACTTTAAAAAAGGCATTTGACAAGGCATTATGTTTCCGGTAATTTTTAAGCTTTTAAAAAGCTTAGCCACACTGTATTTGTTGAAGGACTAAAGAGTCAGTAAGGCATCCAGAGAAATGATCACGAGATAAACCAGTGTGATGGCTAAACTTGCACGTGAGATAAATTTATTCAGGAGACAGTGAAGCGGACCTGGATGTGAACATGAGATGAAATCTCTCATGATACTGAGTGACTGGGCGATAAAATGTCAAATGAAATTGAATGTAAATAAAATGCAAAATAATACATATGAGAAAGAATAATTCCTTAAAAGTGCTTGGTTGTGATCTGAACACAAACACTAACAAGGAAGTTAATAAATGGCAGTTCAGAAAATATCTGGAGTTTTGCTTAGTAATGATCTCCGTAAAGAGGAGTGTTAAAGATTATTATGGTGGGAATAGAAAACAGAAAGATGTCATTGTGTCCTTATATTTACTTAGGATAAACATCCATGGCCTAAAATGCACAGTTCTGATGAAACTTACAGTCAAAAAGATGTGGTCAGATGAGGCAGTGCAGCTGGAAGTGTGCTCAAACATGGAGTTTGCTTCCTATGGAAAATGACTGAATTGACTGCTCAGCCTGGAGAAAAGCTTTGGTTTTGTAGCTGAAGATGGTTTGAGATGTAGTAGGGAAAACCTGTCCTGCTGTGCCCTGTGCAGTCCCTGCTGTGCCCAGTGTGGGCAGCTCCCAGCCAGCAGTTATTGCCCCAGGAGGATTCCAGAGTTCAATCCATGTCCTTCCTGGACTTAGAAGCAGGTTTAACAATCTGAAACCTGCTTTGCTTAGGTAGCTCTTACACTAATGGGTGCAATTATTATTATTACTAGGGATTGGCATCTAAGAGATGCTGAGGGTAGGTTTGATTTCTCAGTTTGTGTATTTCCAACCATTGAATGCTTTTGGCACAGAAGTCTGAATTTATGAGATCTTAATGTTCTCAGTATTCTAGCAAACCCATAACTTGAAGACCAAACAGTTGTGTATGAGGGTTTCTCTGCTGAATATTTCAAGACTACATGCTGGGTTTTTTCCACTTCACCATCTCCATAAACACCAGGTGTTTATGGAGATGTGAATAATACCATCTTTTGCAGCAGGTGGTCAGGAGCAGTCTCTTCTTTCTTTTGTTGATGTCATCTTGCTCTCAGGGTGGTAAAAGTGTTGCTTTAGCTTTCCTGTGTTTTTAGAGTTGGAACTATATCCTGAGGATTTAACAACAATAATTTTTTTTTTTTTTTTTTTT
>VZTT01063042.1:0-13656 GCA_013400855.1 Buphagus erythrorhynchus | reverse complement strand
TATATAAAATAATAATAATAAGAGGGTTTTTTAAACCCACCACATATAAGGGGTTTGTTTTTTTCTTATTAGTCTGAGGTAATTCTGATAAATACAAATGGACTTGGACCAAACTTTGAAATAACGTTTTGCTACCCAGGAAATGTCAGTGTGCAGAGCCAGAATCGGTGACATTAAGTGTCTTGGCTCATCATACTCATAGGAAAGAAGGGAAGAGACACTTCAGCAGGAATAGGTTTCTTATATGTACAACAGAAGGTTTGAGAAAGGGGAGTGAAATAGGAGATAAAGAGTGGTGAGAGAAGACAGTAAGAGTAGAGGAAGCTTAGGTAAAAGAGAATATAACCATGGAATAAGAGGAGAAAAAAGCATATGCTTTTTATATGCTGATTTCTGCTGTGCACTTACATGCCCTGGAAGGAGCCCATTAAATTTAAGTCACAGTGGCGTCTGTCAGACAGAGGACAGCTACATGGGGGAGAAGAAGGTGGTTAGCTCATCTGAGTTTGAAGAGAGACAGCTTCCCGTTTCATACAGCTCTCATTTAATGGGGGTTTGTTGGGGCTCTCTTCTCCCCCCACACTAAAGCTCTTCAGTACGAAAAGGGGGACTGGCCTGTACCCCCATGTGCAGGGAAATCCAATGGTACTGCTCCTAGAATTGTCAGTGTTGTTGCTTGTTCATGGCACATGGTTTTGATTTGAGATTTTGTTGGTTTTTTCTAAAGCAAGAGACAGACTCCAGAGAAGAGTTTTTCTGGGTACAGACAAATTTGTGGACATTGGCAAAAGACAAGTGCCTGGTGCAGTTGACTACCAAAGCCATTTTATTTAAATCTTGCCTAAAGCTTTCTCTCCTGTGTGTGAAGGCAGCTCCTGAAATACTGTCACCATTTCAGGTTGCAAGAGATTGCAGGCAGGATAGGAAGAGACCTCAGGAGGGCTGGAGTGCAGCCCCCTGCTTGAGGCAGCTGGCTCTGGGGTCAGAGCAGGCTGCTCGAGCCTTTACTCAGTCTCAGCCTGGAAGCTGCAGCGAGGGAGGCAGAGCCACCTCTCCGGGGGACCTGGGCACTGCTGGGCTTTCTCCTGGGGGGAACGGTCTTGGGTGTGCCTGCTGTTCCTCAAGCCCGTACACACTGTGACTGATGGCAGCCCAGCCCTCGTGTGTATTGGCAGCTGCCTGATCTGGGTGTTTGGCAGACTTTAAAGTGTGTATTGTGTCACCTGTCCCATGGCATCAGTAACGATGTTAAGGAGGAGAATCTCAGGATTGATCCGTGCCTGCGCTGCTGTACTTGTCACAGGCATCGACACAGAGTGCAGCCTAATTACCATCACCCTCTGATCCTGATCTTTTCAATCCTTCTTTCCAGTCTGTAATGACCTAGCAGGAACTGTGGGGGATGGTACTGAAAGCCTTGTCAAAAGAAGTGGTATTTGATGCTCTTTCCTCATCCACACATGCGGTTGTTTTATCACAGGAGATCATCAGGTTGGTTTGGTTTGATTTATCCTCAGTAAATCTGTGCTGACTGTTCCCAGTCACCTTACCCAGTGTATGTCCAAAAATGTGTTCCAAAAGGGCTCATGCCATTTTCTGACCCCTTGGGTTGTCTGGCCTGTTCCTCACACAGGCCTTTTGACATTTTTGAACACTTTTTCCAGTTGCTGTGTTTCTTCTGGTCTCCATGAATTTCTAGCAGTGACAGAGAGTGGCCTTTAAGGGACACACTCAGTTTCCTCAATACATTCAAATGAGACTTGTTGGATTCCAATGACCTATAAGGATCAATCTCAAATAGTTTCTTGTGTGTTCTGATAGTTCAGCTTCTCTTTGAACCTCTTGAAACCAAGTACCAAGGCATATTTGGAGAAGGCCAAGGCAAAGGTGGTGCTGAATAGCTGACTCTGTTTGTCTGCTCTTTGTCACCTGCCTCATGAGCCAGCAGGCCTGGATTTACCTCATTCAGCCTCTTGCTGCTCAGGGAGCAGCAGGACGTGTGGCTCAGCCCAGCCTATCAAGTTCCAGTTCTTTTCCCCAGGGATGCCACTCACTTCTTTCTGGGCTTAGGATGTGTGTACTGAATGCAGCTGAGCCCTGGTGTCCTGTTAGAAATGGACCTCTGCAGAACTAACCCTTCCAGATCTGGTAATTGGAGCAAATCAACCTGCAACACTTTCCTGACTTAGCAAAAGAAGTTCTGTTTTATTTTACACATATTAAAATTTTAGCCATCATTACAAAGACTGAAACATGAGGGCTTTGAAAATATAAAAGTAATGTGGCTGTAAGAGTATAATATTTGAAAATAATGGATTATAATTGTGTTAGTGAATTATGAACTGTAACAAGTTCGTTTCTGTGAGCTATGGGACAGTTTGTGCCTAATAAAGCTCCTGTTGCTCAAGATGTTTTGTATGGCTTAGAAAGAATCAAATAGTTTTTGTTTTTCTCAGTAAAATGGATAACAAAAGCATTGCCTTTATTTTTCTTTTAGTTTCATCAAAAACTTAAACCATCTATAATTTGCATGGATATGTGATTTTCAGAGTTAGTTTGATGTTTGGCTTTGAATTTTACTGTTTCCTGACACTGAATTATTTAGTTTATTAACATTAACGGTTTTTCGGTGTCATTTCAGAGATTTAATAGATTTATGCCAAGGACTGTAAAAGAAAAATTACATTCTCCATGCTAGTTAAAATTCTAATAAGGTTATTTATATGTTTTAAAATTAATTCTATATGTAATGAAAATAGTGGTTCCAGTTTTTCTCATCTTGTATTACTTTTTTTTATTTCTGTGCAATTATTTCCTAGCATGCTTCAGATAATTGCAGGTATTACCTGTATGAAAAACCAGTATTAACAGCTGTAATTTCGTGGCATTAAAAAGGAAGGGAAAACAGAAGCTCAGGCTTCTGTATTGGAAGGGGATCTGAGGCTTGGCACAGGGAGTTGGGGATAATTTCTTACCTTGCATTTTCAATGTCCACGTAAGATCTGTGGGAGAAATGATGACAGCGATTCCCTGGATGGAAAGATTGATTTCCCTCTGCTGTAAACGTGTCGCAGAGTGATGTGGCAAAGCACCCTGCTCTGGTGCACAGACACTGGTTTTGAGCTGAGCAAGGAGCAAGGACAAATGTTTGTGCATAAAACTTTGAAGTGAATGATGAGCTGTGTGATGCAAGTTAAGGCTTAAGTTATTAAACAACTCCAGAAAGATAAGCCACTTACACAGGCAGGTGCTTCCTGTGTATGTGAACCTGTGTAGAGTCGATCTCATGCATTATAAACATTTCTGAGGAAGAACCACAAAGTGAAATTGATAGCTCCAGGTGCCTAAATGTAGGAAGGATGCTGGGAAGCAGCACTGCTTTGTGTAAGGGGACGTTTTGCTCTTTGGAATTATTTGTACATCTGTTATGTATCTGTGATTCTCATGAAATTTGCTTTCCTAAGAGTGAAAAATCTGTTCCCAGTGTTTTTAGAGTGTACTGTGAGTAAAGCTAAGCTTTGGGTAACTGGAATTTTAAGAGTGTGTGTAAGAAAGTCACTCATACTGAATGACAGTAACTTATGTGTTTATTGTAACAATATGCAATTTTTAATAAAACAGTGCAGTATTGGGTGCAGTTGAGGATAAGTGGAAATTACATTCAGCATAACATGAATTCAGGATAAATGAATAAGCAGAAGAAATGATCCGTGTCCTGCTAAATTCTAAGCATGCCAACAACATGAAATATAAATTCTGCTCTGTGGTATCATTCCATTATAGCTTTTTTTTTTTTCCAGCCTCTGGTAACTTCAAACATAGAAATACCAATAATGATGTTGAGTTAGATCTTAGTGAGTCAGTCATGGGTTACTGAGGTTGCCTTTGGAAGGGCAGAAATCCATGAGGAGACAGTTATGAGAATTTCTTGTAACTGAGATAGAGAGCACTATGTTGATGAGTGTCCTAAAAAACTCAGGGTGTCCTTTTCCTGAACCAAGACACAAATCAGACTAAACTCTGGTTATTCTTTTTGTTCATGATGATCAGATGTCCTGTAATTCCAGCAGTTTTCACTCTGAAAGTGTTTTATACAAATGTTTGTGATAATTTTTGCTGCCTAGAATGATGTGAAGCACGCTGGTCCTTTTTTTGTGAACTTCCTGTGGTAAAGGAGCCGTTCTGTCAATATCTCAGATTCACAGAGCAGGTGAAAGAGTGTGCCAAAGCAATATGATAAAATGAGGGACATTAGGTGCCTCCCAGGGCTTCTGGTCAAATGCTTGGTTTTTCATTTTCTTTTCCAGAACTGAATTGTTAGGAAGGCAGTGTCAGATGGAGGGCAGAGGCATTCTGAGGCTGCTGTTCCACTTCCCTGCCAGGTGTCCTCTGGGTGCTGAGGAGGGCTCCCATAGCCCGGCACGGGTGTGGTGGTGTGGGAGAGCTCACAAGGGGAGAGGAGAACACCAGTGCAGCTTGGCAAAAAGCCACTAGCTGGAAAACATCTGCTGGCACTCTCCACCTATAAAAACAGACTACTTTTATATTCAACTTAGAACCACAAATGATAAAATTAAAAACTGTACACTAAACTTGGAATGTTGCATCTTTCCTCCACACTGAACAGACCATTCATTCCTTTCTTTGCTTTGAAATCAAATTGAGCTCTAGTTCCCAGTCAGTGAAGTATGTGGTTGTAGTTGTATTTCTTAAACATCTTGTGAGTTAACAAAAACCACTTGGGCCTGCTTAGAGCAGCATATGTGCTTTCCTGCCTTTCTGAGACAGACCCAACCATTTAGAAAATGGATCATGCATTTATGTTTGGTTTAGATGTGCACATTGATTTGAAAACCCTTTGGTTTTCCTAGATATCCTTGTGAATAAAACCCTGACAAAATACATGACGTAAAAGTAGTACGTGCTCAACAAAAGGTAACCACTTCATTTTGTGTTTTAGTTCCAGTACTGTTAGATGGTGTTTTAGTGGTACTTCTACAGCCTGATAACTATGGTAACAAATATCTGTGATGACTAATGTAATTAATTAGCTTAATTGTCATCAGTTTACTGGGACAGACATTTTTCAGAGGAGGCCTTAGCAGTATTGTACATGTGTTTTATATAAGTAGACAATGGATGTGGTGTCTTTTGTGGTGTCTTTGTATGTGGTCTCAGACATGGTTTTTGGTGCTAGGTGAGAAAGGTACTACACTCAGGGCCTTTCTTTCCCTGTACTTTCAGAAAAATTGAATTTCTCCATCATCTTCATATGTCATTTTTCTTTAAAGAATAGCTGTGTCAGACTTCCTGCCCTCCTGCACATTTGTGTAAAGCATTTTTCCTGGTGCTTGATGTAATTGATAGCATATATAAAATTTATGGCATTGAGTTCTGAAAAATACTATCCAGTAGGTAAAAGGAGGTTTCCAGATTCACCTGGTGAGCTTCAGAATCAGAGTTTTGAAGAATATGGACTTTTATCTTGGTAACACCCTTCCTTCCTTTGAAAACATGGGAAGTCCTTGGGGAGTTTTGGAGACCTGCCACTACAGGGTGTGAGTCACTTGGGGTGTCAAAAGATGTTCCCTGCTGGCTGTCCTTTTTTCCTGTAAAGGTTCTGCCTTACACACAGGACACAGCTCACAGTCCTCACAACACTTGAGTTTGGTGAAAATAAATGTGAAATCCAGGAGCTCGTGAGCCTGCCCCAGCAGCATGGGCCTGAAGGGTTATGTGCACATTTTTACTGAGGGTTCATTTGCCCCGTGCTTTATGGCTCCTTGTGGCCTCCTGAGAGCACTGTCAAGGATCACAGCAGATGGGATCCAGCAAGGCAAAAGGGTGGGGTTTGTATTAGGGAAGAGTAACCCAAGTTCTGGTTAGCGTGAAATTTCTCTTCAGTAACCTTCTCTGTTCTTCAGTGCACCTGGGAGCACTGAGGATTGTAGTCCTGCCTTTGCCTTCCAGTCTCTTTTCCCACCTGGCTCCTCTGAGTCATGTTTTGTTCCTGAACTAATACATTTGTTCTTCCTGAAGTGTCTTCACTTCAAACCACAATGTTTTCCAGAGTATTTATGCCATATTTATGGGTCACATGTTATAATAAAGTATGTTGTACTTAGCCGTTGAAATGTTTGTTCACAGTTTCTCCACTTCATAGTTCTGATAAATGAGAAATTAGTAATACAGACAGGAGACTTGATACTTATGGTGTTTTTGCAAGGCACCCTCTTTTGAATCTAGCTTCAAATATTTCAGATGCTTGTTCTATCCTACAAGAAGCTCTCCAGAATACTTGAGTGTATCTTGAGGTTTGAAACACATCTCCTTTGTGTGGTTTGGGTACCACATGCCAAATAGCTCAGCAGGTGTATTAATAAAACTGTAGTTCAGTTAAAATCAATGGAATTGCCAGTCTCATTAGTTGTACTTTTGGCCCAAAACACAGGTAGAGAAAATGCCTGTTCCTATGGTTCAAAAATATTAAAGCCATTACTGCAAAAGAACTTTGAAGATTTAATGGATTTTTATTTCCAAAATGGGATTTTTCTCCAGCAATAGGAGAGTTTTGGAAGCTTCATTTAATAGTGTCAGTGTAAATACAAGCATTTTTAATAATATTCCAAGTTCTTACAGCAACCCTTACTTCTTTTTGATGTACACACTTAGCTACACTCCAGACTAAGATCCTTTTTCCACGGTGTTTTGCCTTTGGACAGACAGGCTTGGCCCCATGGAGCTTCCAAAGTGCGGGCTACCCTGCAGCTCACTGGAAACTCAGTGTTACCTGGGGCTTAGTTTTAATTGTGGATCTTACACTTCTCAAAGCATGGGAGTTCTGTTTCCCTTCCTGCATTCCCCAAACATCTCTTGCTGCTTGTTCCTCCAGGGTGTGTGTAGAAAGCTGCTGTAAGCAGGGTTTTGTGATCCAGGACTGTACCAGAGCTATAAACATCAGCTGCCCCAGCCAGGTCACTTTCTCTGAGCCCTTCTCACAGATTGTGCTGAGATGGAACACACTTGGCAAATGTGTCACTGGCACCTAACCCTGTGTCCTCATCTGGCAATGGCAACTGTCTGTGATGCAGGGGGTTTCAGTGTCTGTTTTTCCATGCTCTAAACAAGTAAACAAGAAGGAAAGGAAGGAAGTAAACAGTAGCATTCATGGAAAGCACGAGTGGTAACCTTGGAGACTGAGAGCGAAGGGTGCAGAGCTGTTAATTTATTTTCAAGCTGAAGTGCTCCAACAGTCATATTTCATATTTCCTGTATAATGCAGACATCCACGTTTGAGGAGCAGTGCAGACAGGAAGTGTACATACATCTTACCTTGCAGCTTGGAATGTGCCTCCAGGAGAGGAGAGACACGTGGCAGTGCAAGAGCTGCCAGGTTTCTGTGCCATTGCCCCCTTCGGGCTGGGATGGAGGCTCTTGGTTTCCCCTTCTCTTTCAGAGTGGGTTTAACCTAGGGATGCAGAGCAGTGCCCCATAGTTGAAGGCATGTTTTGGGTTTGAATATAAAAGAGGCTGTGTTGCTGTGGGGAAGAGAGGTCCGTGTTACCCAGCTGCTTTCTGAGCCTGAGCAACTACTGCCAATTGCTCCTGCATGGCATAACAGATCTATGTCTGTCTGCTAGGATCAGGAAAAGAACAGTTGTGCTGTTTTATGATCATTCCATAATGAAATGCTAATTGCTTTTAGTTGCTTTTTGCAGTGCCTGGGATATTTGGAGCTGGAAGTAATACTTGTGGTATTTCTATGATGAAAAAGGAGGTTTGGATCTGTACTCCTATGCTAACTGCAGCCAGTTGTGAGTTATTAATGATGGGAGTGCCATGGCTAATCTGTAGTAAGAGGAAAAAAAAAGTTCTTGAAATGTGCAACAGAGCTACTACTGTGCAGCTGTGTGGTTTCAATAAAATGGCACGTCACTGATTCTCCTTTATTGGTTGCGATAGGGAAGCATGTCTGCGTGGCTTCAGTCCCAGGTTTTTCTCTTGTACATTTAATATATTTACATTTGCTCCCACACTTGGAGCTTTGGAGCAGATGTTCTAAGTGCAATGCATGGCCAGTGGCAGAGAGCTTTGATGGCTAGATTGGCAGCTGGGGGATGTGTCTCATGGTGCCTGCACTCCTGTCAGGGCTGGGCAGGCTGTGTGCAAGTGCAAAGAGCTGGTCTCAAGCCTGCAGTCACTATCCAGTCTCACCAGGGCTAAGCTGTCACTGGGGCTAGTGGGAGTTCCACCCAGTTAGCCAGCCTGGGATGCACTGAGAACATCCCTCAGGTGTCTCACAGATACATCTCAGTGCTGGAGCCTCCTCTGCTGGCACCCAGGAAGCTCCAGGACTCACTGGGCTTTTATTTGCCTCCAGATGAGAATCTGAGCCAGTTTCTGTGAGCCTTCCCCCTGAGAGCTGTGCATATTTCTTCATTTGCTAGCCCTGGAAGGATCAGTGCTGTGTTGGAGCACCAAGGCTGGAGCTCAGGGGACTTCCTTGGAGCTGCACTTCTGACTTGGCTTGGAGCCTGTGGAAGTGCAGGGTCCCGCAGAGGAACGAGCATCTTCCTTTGCTTTTTTCCCGTTAGGATTTTCCATTTAGTCCTTCTTTCCAGGAAATCTAGCTTCCTTGCTTACTTGAATCAGATGTTCTCTTTGTTCTCTTAAAATGTTCAATATATTGTTAACAAAAATTACACACAAAAGAAAGATTTCTTCATCTCCCATTCAAAAAAAGAAAAGAAGATGAGAAAAAAATCAACAAATCTACTGTTCTCCTTATTCTCTCTTTCTGTGATAGATATGCAGAACTTTCTGGTTTTGACTTGTCCCTTTTCTATCCCAGTTCAAATTTCCTTTTAGCATTTTTCCTTTGTTGTTCAGCTTTATCTTTACATAAATGAAAAATAAATTGAGTTATCTTTGATTCATTTAAATCTAGGAATTAAAATTAATTCTGGAATTGTATCAGTTTTTCTGTTTCTCAGTCCTTGTAGACAGCAGCATATATTGCTTCTCAGATTTTTAGGCTATGATCCGATTTGCAAACGCTTCAGTGATTTTCTCTTTACATACGCGTTTGAGAATTACAAGGAACACTGATTTAGCATTGGAAGGGGCTTTTTACCACAGAGAGAAATTCAGCCTGGCAGTGTCATTTTAATTGATGGTCAAATGGACTGGAAAGTAAACTACCCAAAAGCCTAACGGAGGCAATGCTTCCTTTTCTAAATGCTAACACAGCAATGAATTTGGCTGGTGGTAAAGAACTAGGCTACCTCAATAACAAATATTTATTCAATGCAGAGAGATGTGCAGTTAAATAATACTATCACGGAAGATTCCCAGATGTTTTAAGGTAATGCACATTGGGTTTGGATTGGTTGTTGGTTTTTGTTTGGTTTTTTGGGGTTTTTTTGTCTTTTTCTTCATCCTCGTTTCTTCCATGATGTGTCAGGCATAGGGTAAAAATATTACAAGCACTGGCATAAATCTTGCTGCAGAAGGAATGGCCCTGAAATGAAGGCCAAAAGGTTATTTGGTGGCATTGATTCATAGAAACAGATGGTTTCTCCCAGAAATTACCCTACATGGCAGTTCTTTCAGAGGTTAGAGTAAGTAATCATGTCGAAAGAGATGATGCAGTGGGGAGGGTAAGTAATGTAATATCTGTGGGAACTTTGCACTGGTCTGTTACCTTCAGGAAAAGACACAGGAAAACACCACAGAAAGATTCAGACACAAGTGAGACGAGGATCCAAACATGATGGGACCTGAGAGAGGCAAAGAAGGTGACATGGAGCTCAGCTGTGTTTCTCATGAATATTCAGAGCTGATACTAAATGGCCATCGTGGCTTTTTGGCAAGACATGGGCAGTGCTGTGGTGGAGCCTTCCTGTTCCTGGCATACAGAAACCAGAATCCTTCCTGGCTGTGCAGCAGCAATGTTCCAGAGCTGCCCTGCTGCACGTGTTTGGGAGGCACAGAGGTGAAGACGAGAAAAGGCAGTTCAGAGGTTGCTGTATTTCTAGCATTCTGTTAGGTTTTCTCTGTGGTTATGAAAATTACTTTTGAGGGACATGGGCAAAAATATCCCAGCCATAGAGAAAGCCAGTATGCACTTCCAGTCATGATTAACTAGCCAATGTTTTCCAGGTTTTGTGGATGAAAATGTTCACTCAGGTGGCAGTAAAGAGCTTTAAACTGTAAAGCTGGAACTTTTTGCTGAAAATGGGAATTCAGGAGACTTCTGTGCATGTTCTAAAAACATACACAGTAGAGACAGTAATTTTAACCATGGACATTGGGTATTAGAATCAGTTCTTATACTGAAGGGAAAGCACTCCAGAGTGAAACTTGTACTCTAAGTGCTCATGAGCAGGGATCTTTCTCCCTGGAACCTCACATCTTGCTGACTGAGGTCAACAGCAATGTTGTAGTTAATTACAGAAGTGTAATATCAAATTTATACAGCATTTAACTGCATGTTTAAGTGTTGTAAGAATGTATAAAATAAAGGGATAGTTAGAAATAATAAAATATAACCACTCATCACCATATGCTACTTCCAAGTAATGACAATTAGTGAGCTGTTGATAAACGTGCAGAATAAACTGAGATCTCTTGCCAGTATGAGAAATGCAGATAAAGTATCAGTAGCACTGATTTCCTTTCTCTGTGTAGTTGTGCTAGGAGGTTACTAAAAAAAACCCCAGCACATTGTTTGAGAGTTGCAGTAGGTAGAAAGGTACGTGTTTTAGAAGAACCAGCTATTTCTGCCTGAGAAGGATGTATTGTATGTAAATACCCACCACATAAAAACACTAAAATTCAGAGGTAGAACAAAATCTATATGATTTGTAAATTGCACAGGTTTTACAGTATTGTAAATTCTTTTCAGAGATAATGGAAATGTTTAAGACATACATATATAAGCACTAATCTTCAAATAACTATTGATAGATGGAAGTTTGGTCCTCAAACAAATCTTCCAACGTAGAAAGTTGAGATAATAAAACAACAGACACAGATCATAAAAGGTATAAAACACGTGAACCAGTGATGAAGCTGAAAAATGGTGTAATGTTTGAATTAGCAGCATTCTGGGGAGGTAGGGTGAAAAATAGAAGAAGAAGAACAGAATGCCTGAAGGGGACCCTGAGATGGTGTAGAGCTGAGCAGCTGTAGGTCATTATTACAGTTTAATGCCAAATCTTCACCAAAAAATAGCAAAGAATAAAAAAAAAACAAACCCAAACACAACCCCCTCAAAAAAACCCTGAATGAACGAAACACCCAAAGTAAGAACACAGAAAAAAGCCAACCCAATCCCCCACATTTGCTGGAGGGATGTTTGAGGTCAGAGAGAGGCTCAGGAAGAAAAACCCCAGAACGGTAAAAGAATGAATATGCTATTAAAGAGCATCTAAAACTTCAGGGAAAGAGTGCTTTGGGAGAGTCTCAATTTCTGCTGTAAGAACATGCTGTGAAATGTGTTCATAAGCTCCAGTAACATTTTCATAGACAAAGGAAAAACCTGCAGCTCTGTCCAGCTTATCAAGTCATATTCAGTCGCCTATGAATCCATGTTTTTTGAAGACCACTCTAGATAGCACTTGGAGGGGAAAAAAAGGAAATTATGAAAGCCCTCAGATTTCTGTAATAAAGAGGTATTCTAAATTTTTGGATAAAATATGCCTGTTAATTATAATGCTATCAGATTGATCTGGGTATCTCTAGTATTCCAGATAAACTGCACAGAACTTGGCAAGGAGCATGTGTTAATTCTTGGTACAGAGTTTAGAAGAGAGATTTACTGAAATAACTCATCCAAATATATGTATTTCTGAATGGCAAAAATGATAGAAAAAAAAGGGAACATCTTTCAAGTGACATTCTTGAAGTTATTTGGCATTACAAACTGCAGAGCATCTGGTTCAGTTTAAAATGCCTTTAGATAGAAGCTCCTTTAATCGCCTACATTGTTTTTCAGTTTTGGAGGTACCGGTGTGTGTGGGATGGCAGAGAGGTATAAGGGTACTTGTAACAGTGTCCTGAGCTCTTGCTGTGGCTGAGTGCACAGCAAAAATCAAAGCGTTAAGAGCTGAGCTGAGGGATAGGAGCCATACGTACAGTGATCAGAGTAGAAGCAATGTAGAAAGTGGCTGAGCCAGTAGAGCTAAGACAATAAATCACTTGCTTGGCTTTGTTGTGTAAGGATGGGTGGATGGGATATTGTTAAAGTGAAGGAACCATAACTGCACCTGGACCCCAAAACCAGCCAGGACCGGGTGGAGAGCTTGAACTATGGCCAAAGGGCCAGAGAGCCTGGCAGCAAGACAAAGGTGAAAAGTTGAAGGCGAGGAAGACTCCCTGACTTCATCATTAGGAGACGACTGACCCATTTCAAACACCCACCCACCCATTTGAAGGAAGGAACTGTGCAAGCCTAAAAGGCCTTTGAGCTCATTTTGATACAAAGCGGGGCTAGGAGGGGTTAGGTAATGCATATGTATAGGTGTGTTGGGTAATTATATGAATATGTAAGACTTTTGTGGGTGACAGAAGGCAAGAGCCCCAGTGTAGTTCACAGATCCCTGTGGGAGATTTCTCCCGGGTGTGCCCGGTGTTGTAACAAACATACCACTTTGTAACTAGAACTGGTTAGAGAGTCTGTCTGCATCAGCTGAGTTCAGTGGGATGCAGGTTCCCAGCTGGCTGTGGGGAAGCTCCGGGTGTGAGGGAGCAGCAGTTTGCTGGCTGTGTGTCCAGGCTGGTGGCTGTGTGTCCAGGCTGGTGCCTGTCTGTCCAGGCTGCTCTCTGTGTGTCCCTGCTGAGATGCACAGCTGCCCTGGGGACACTCCTGCCAGCAGGCAGTGCTTCCTGTGGGTACAGAGGGGTCCCTCCAGCACCACAAGACTTTAATGGGGACTAAGAGCCTGCTGTAGAAACACCCGGTGGGCTGCTAATTTCACTTCACCCTGCTGATCTGAATCCTGCTCTCTGCAAAGCACAGGGAAAGCTTCCAACTGAGCCTTTTAAATGAAATTTTATCGCTCACAATGACGAGGAGCAATGTTTATCTGGATTTCCAGCTAGCTCCATTTGTAGGGCATGTTTATCAAAGCACAGGCAAGGGAAGTTTGAGGAATAAAAATCTAGGAAAATCAAGGCAAACTCAAGTCTCATTTTGGTGGTGAGGATTAGAAAATCCTTGTGTAATTAGGTCTGGGCCTGCTTTTTTTTTTTTTTTGCAATGGCTTTCATTTAAACAAAATTATTTGTTTATATAAATACTGTTATGCTGCTCAAGATCCAGCTTCCTGCTTGTAGTTGGCTATTCCAGATAGGATAATGATAGAGCATCCAAAAAGCTTTCTGTAATGTAAGGAAAAACAAGTAATCAGGATACTTAAATTGCCAAGGTCACCTATTCCCTCCAAAGAGAGGAGAAGGAGCCTTTCTTTCCCCTGATGAACTACGCCTGAGAAAGTGTCAGGATCCAAGGGAACGTCCTCGAGGCTGTGTCAGGGAAGCTGAGGCTGGATAGCAGGAGAAGCTTCTTCCCCCAGAGGATGGCCAGGCACTGAGCAGGCTCCCAAGCCTGGCGGAGCTCAAGGAGTGTTGAGACAGTGCTCTCAGGCACAGGGT